>JAPMUY010000508.1:22500-30000 GCA_026901105.3 Galaxias olidus | reverse complement strand
CTCTCTCTCTCTGGCTCTCTCTCTCTCTCTCTCCCTTTCCTTCTCGTTCCCTCTCTCTCTCCCTCTCTCCCTCCCTCTCTTTCTCTCTGTGGCCCTCTTCTCCTCTCCACCTCTTACTTTAATGCTTGCTATTATTACTGGCAGTCTTGCTTTGGGGGCCTTGGGGCCTTATCAACGGAGGGGGATAGACCTGTCCATATTAATGAACTCCGCTAGCTGTACTTTCAGAGTCCACAGCACTGACTCAGCCGGTAACCGAGGGGAACAGTCACCTAACAAGTTGCCCAGACAGTGGAGTGGGATCCCAGCCAATCCCATCGAAGCGCCTGTATTAGGCTCCTTTTCTCCCCGGAAACCAGCCAATCGAAACCGGCACTGCTGCTCAGCTCCCGTGGGGGATTGGCCACGTCACTAATTGCATTTTGGGGCACGGAGAGAGCCGATTGGTGGAGGGCGGCGGCGCGTCGCGGGGGTTAATTTAGGAGGGGATCGACGTGCGCGCAGCGAGAGCAGGGCGGCGCCGTGGGAAACGTGTCGGAGGGAAAATCAGGAAAGAGGGCGTCGTCGTCATGCACAACGCAAGGAGACATGAATTAATAGGGAATAAACCGTGTGCTTAATTTCTTCATTAAGTTCATTACTATGCGTGCTCCCATCGTGACGGGGGACATGAATGAGGCTGGCTTGGTGTTGACAAACAAACCGCGTGCGTCTCAAATCCATATCAAAGTGGAAACGACGAGAACTCGTTGCCGTCGACGACTTTACTGCCCGTGATCAGAGCTCCTAACGAGGACAGTGTTGGATCCACGTCAACCTCTCTACCGGGAAAAAAAGACCTGTTTGGGGTTTGGAGAAGAAAAGAGAAAGAAAAAAACACAGCCGGCTGAAAAACACACAGAATGGACCAATCAGAGAGACCGGAGAACACACCGTCAGAGAAGGTGGTGACGCTCAGCGTTTCCGAGGCAACGCCGGGCCCGTAGCGGTTGAGTGCCAAAACACGGATGGTGTACTCGGTGAACTTGTTCAGGCCCTCCATCTTGTAATTCTGCCCGTTTACCTCCACGGTCTGCACAAACAACAACAACAACAACAACAACAACAGAGACACAGGCAGCAGCGATTAGGGTTTGATTCAGTGTACAACATGGCTGCCCATAACAGAGACAGTAGTATGTAAACCATGACATCAGTCCATGCAATTAGACATTTAATAAATGTACCCGCCACACACACACAATGATCACACACTGATCACACACACAATCACACACTGATCACACAATGATCACACACACAATCACACACTGATCACACAATGATCACACACTGATCACACAATGATCACACATAATCACACACACCGATCACACTCAATGATCACACACACCGATCACACACACCGATCACACACACCGATCACACACACCGATCAAACACAGATCAAACACAGATCACACTCTAATTGCGGATGTCAAATATTTCAAAACGTTAAAGTAACCGTTCAGTCAGTCAGGTTTGCTCTTGAATATATTGAACGTGCACCCTGCCCTGGTATCTCCTCCTCTATTTAGACAGCGGAGCAATGAGCCATGATTAGCTGGGTACGATCCCATAAGCCAGCCTTGGCCTTTGGTTAGGCAGGAGATTAGCAATTCTCTGGCACACAGAGCGTCTTACAGGTTACACAGCGGGAGCGCGCTGTTTTTGTTTGGGCTCCCGTCGCCCTGGACGCCAGGGGCCCCCTCAGCTCATTAGCCCGTGTATTGACGAATGTTCGCGCGGGGGCAAAAACCTAAGGGCTGCCTCCCCGACTCGCTAATCAAACTTCATATTTATCCAGCTGGTGGTCTCTTGTTTTGTCTGGCCAGACAGAGAAAGGCAGGGATGAATATAGTTTGAAAATGAGAGAGAGAGAGAGAAAGAGAGAGAGAGAGAGAGAGAGAGAGAGAGAGAGAGAGAGAGAGAGGGAGAGAGAATGAAAACGATTGAAAAAAGAGAAAGACAGCAAGAGATAGAAAGAAAAAAATAAGGATGGAAAGAGACTAAGGCTGTGTGTGTGTGAGAGAGAGAGCGAAAAGGAGAGAGAGAGAGAGAGAGAGAGAGAGAGAGAGAGAGAGAGAGAGAGAGAGAGAGAGAGAGAGAGAGAGACAGAGAGAGAGAGAGAGAGACAGAGAGAGAGAGAGAGAGAGAGACAGAGAGAGAGAGAGAGAGAGAGAGAGAGAGAGAGAGAGAGAGAGAGAGTATGTGCACAGGTCCCTCATTTGTTTTTCGGGGCGCCCCGGCTGATTGCTGCCCGGCGCCTTCCAGGAACGGGGTGAGAATGAAGCTGGGAGACCCAATAACAAACACAAACCTCCTTTCTTTTGTCTGCACAACAGCCGGGAAGACAACGCTGGCCTGTTCTCCTGAAGAGATAGCCTCACGGAGCTGGCCCCACAGCGTGGTCTCCACAACAACCGCATGTAGGAAAGGGCCGCTCACAATCTCCTATGCCGTGTGGCGCTATCAATTCAAAATGGCAGCTTTTGTTTTGGAGTGCTTCTATTTGGTTGAGTTTTAATAGAGTTTTTTTTTGTGGGGGGGGGGGGGGGTGTCCGCTATGAGCATGACGGAAGGAGAGGGGAGGTTAATGACATTGTTATCAGTTTCAGGATAATAATGTGTTTACTAGTTGTCAGTGAACATCAAAGGGTTTATTAAATAAGCCAGACAAAAAAAACTTGAGTCCATACCTAATTCTATTTCTTGCAATGTACCACGTAAAAAATACATCAACGAAACAAATAAAAAAACAGTCATTAGTTTTGAAACGCTATTTGTGTTCGGATCCAAAACAGGACTATTTAAAGAAGAATCTGTCAAACACGAGTGATGGTGGTAAACTATCAAATTACACAGATGTGAGCCAGGATAACATTCTGCTGAAGATCAGTGGTGACTCTCTCTGTCTTAAGCAATCTAATACACCTTTAAATCAAAACACTCAAACTTACATAGCTTACGTAACCTGCTGAAACTCACATGACTATTTAATGAGAAGGAATGAGATAAAAAGAATAATAATCAAAAAAGAAAATGCCTTTGAACTTATTTTACCTTTTAACTTATTTTACCTTGAAAACCTATTTTACTAACATATAATTCTGCAACCTTAACCTTCCCAACAAAAGACTTTGAGCAATATTTAATCGTTTTGTTCCAAAACTTGGTTGGGTCAATGTCAAGTTAGGATTATTTTTGACCAAATAGATATATCATATAATTATATGACATGAATATTACCAGTAGAACATCTGTCAACCACTAGCATGTATCAAGATGAAAATATGTCAACGAGTCTTAACGATTATAAAAAATAAGCTAAATAAAGAGTTGTCCTTGCGTGCTGAAAACAGAATTATTTACCTCCTGCGTGTAATGGGAGCCCATGAGTTCACCCCCAGACGTATGTTTATTAGTGAGAACACGGAGGGCTGGCTTGGAATCAACAAACACAAACAGGAAGGCTTTGACCATAGCTACCTATTGCTACCATGAACTCCCAGTGAACTCAGTGTGAAATTTTCATCAACGTCTACCGACGAAAAGATCATTCCCAAGTCTGGAGGAGGAGGAGGAAGAGGAGGAGGAAACACACACACACAGACACAGACACAGACACACACACACACACACACACACAGACACAGACACACGAACACCATACACACACACACACACACACACACACACACACACACACACACACACACAGTCACAAACACACACACCACAGACACACACACACACACACAGACACAGACACAGATACACACACACACACACACACACACACACACACACACACACACACAGACACAGACACACCATACACACACACACACACACACACACTGACCTGCTCCTTCCCCGAGGGGGTCTCCGTCCACAGGAGCCTGTAGCCCAGCAGGGGGCCGTTGGCGTGGGTCGGCGGGTCCCAGGATGCCTGGACGGAGGTGGGGGACATGGACTCCCCCTGGAGGTTCTCCACCGCACCGGGGACCTGAACTGCTGGGGCGCACAGACCAGAGGAACAGGGTCAGGGTTAGGGGTTAAAGGTCATGGGTTAGGGTTAGGGATTAGGGTTAGAGGACAGGGGTTAGGGATTAGGGGTGGGGTTAGGGAATAGGGTTAAGGGTTATGAGTTAGGCGTTGGGGTTATGGTTAGGGTTAAGGTTATGCATTATGGTAAGGGTTAGGGATTAGGGTTAGGGTTAGAATTTAGGGGTTATGGATTAGGGTTAGATGACAGGGGTTAGGGTTAGGGTTAGGGGTTATGAGTTAGGGTTAGGGTTAGGGGTTGTGAGTTAGGCATTTGCAGTTAGGGTTAGGAATAGGGTTAAAACCTTGGCAGAAACACTGTAGTAGAGTAAGTTCAGTAAAGTAACATTAACATTTCATTGTAGATTTGGGTTGAGAGCAGAGTTAACATGCACTGCTGGGACACACAGAGCAAAAAGGGAGACCGTTGGAAAACAGCGAAGCAGGTTAACGCCAGTGGGGTAACATTAACATTTCAAAAAGACACAGAATACGATGTTATGATATATATTATAGATTTGAGACCAGAGATAAGAAGAAACACTGGAGTAGGTCAAGTCCCGTAAGAGAGCAGAGATAACCTGCACTGCTATGACACACAGACGAGGAAAGGAGGGCTTTGGATGCAACATCAGAGTAGATAGGTAACGTCATATTAAAGTTAGGTTACAGTCAATCTAGGTCAAGTTAAATTGAGATAAGTTAGGATCAAATAAGGTTGGTTGGACCATGGTGTATGTATAGCCATGCATTGGTATAAAAAGCTATGCCAGCGAATGCAACGCTATAAGGAGAGTCAAACGAGATGAGCAATACTGGGTTCTTATGATGTGGCTTTGTACTTATATGGTCTTTGATATGGACTGACATGGTGAGTTAAGGGATTTGGAATGGATCAAGCAGGGATTGCAGTCCTCATGGTCGGACTGCATACTGAATCCATGAACAAGGCAGCCAAAGGGGAGTTTAGGTAACTTGTTAAAATTTAAGTGATTGAAGTCGGGGCCGAAAAACTGAGTTTGTGTTTAAGTGGAAATGTTGAGGGAAGTTGTAAGGTTAAAGTCCACACAATCAGGCTGCGTGCAACGTTCTCAATAACACGCCGCAGAGAGAATGTTGAGGGGAGTTATATTGCAAAGATCCTTAAGGTCGGTCTGCATGCAGAGTATGTGAATGGTGAAGTACTGTGCATAAGCTTTAGGCGGGGGATGCTGTTTTGAAGGCGAAGGGTGATCACACCAAATGTTGATTTGATACAGATTTGCTTTGCCTTCACTTTGTATTAACAGACACACAATTGTGTATTAACACAATTAACATTTATATTTTTATATATGTTTAAATATATATTTTTTTTTTTTCTTCCTAACTTTAAAGACTTCACACCTGCCTAAAACCTTTGCACAGTACTGTATGTCAGAGAATGTTAAGGTGAGCTATAAGTTTGTTGGCAGGGCTGCATGCTAAGTCTGAATGGTATGTCAGAGAGTTTTAACAGAGAATGTTGAGGTGAGCTATGAGGCTTAGGGTTAGGGATGCATGCTATGAGTTTGAATGTTATGTCTGAGAGTGGTAACAGAGAATGTTAAGGTGAGCTATAAGGCTTAGGGTTAGGGATGCATGCTATGAGTCTGAATGTTGTGTCAGAGAGTGGTAAGGGCTAATAAGAGTTGTAAGGTTGAGGTCAGGGGTGCGTGCATATATTTAGGGTCCTGTTCTAAGGAGCATGTTGAGGTGAGTTATAAGGTTTAGGGGTTAGGGCTTTCTGCGGGCAGTGGCGTTGAGGTGCGTTATAAAGTTAAGGGTTTAGGGCATTCTGGTGACAGTGGCGTTGAGGTGCGTTATAAGGTTTAGGGTTCAGAGCTTTCTGTGGGCAGTGGTGTTGAGGTGCGTTATAATGCTTAGGGTTTAGGGCTTTCTGCTGACATTAGGGATAACGTTGAGGTGAGTGTAGGAGAATTAGCAGCTTTGAAGCTGTTTAAAGTGTTTGGAGGTGTCCATAGGTTTCAGTTGTCCACTGTCCGTGTCAAGGGTCAAAGTGTCGGAATGGGAGTCCAAAGACGACCAGGGGTGTTGAGGCGTTTTATCTCTGCACCAAAGTTCCACAAATGAGGGACACCATTTTCTCTAAACATTAAACGTTTAACAAATGTGTAGGGCCTCTGCAGTAACGTTTATGGATAGCGTTGAGGTGAGTTGTAAGGGTTAGGGTATGGACAGCGTTGAGGTGAGGTGTAAGGTTTAGGGTTAGGGTATGGACAGCGTTGAGGTGAGGTGTGAGGTTTAGGGTTAGGGTAAGGATAGAGTTAAGGTGAGTTTTAAAGTTTTAGGTTAGGGTATGGACAGCGTTGAGGTGAGGTGTGAGGTTTAGGGTTAGGGTATGGACAGCGTTGAGGTTGAGGTGTGAGGTTTAGGGTTAGGGTATGGAAAGCGTTGAGGTTGAGGTGTGAGGCAGGGGGTTAAATGCTGAAGGTATGGATAGCGTTGCGGTTGAGGTGTGAGGCAGGGGGGGGGGGTCCTTACGGTCAGGCTGCGTGGAGAGGAGCAGTGGCTCTGAGCTCAGCCCAGGCCCGTTCTCGTTGTAGGCCACCACCCTGAAGGAGTAGGCCTCCTCGGGCTTCAGGTTACTGACCGTCAGCTGGAGGGTCTCTGGCTCCGACACGTTCACTGAGCGCTCCCTGGAAGACGCACGCACACACACACACACACACACACACACACACACACACACACACGCAAGCATGCACGCACGCACGCATGCACACACACGGAAACAGAGAAACACACACACACACACACACATAAACACACAGACACAGAGACAGGCAGGCAAGGACACAAGCGCACACACAGACATGCAGAGACATCCACACAGACACACATACAGACACAGACACACACAGAAACAAATGGACACACACAGACAGTTAGACCATATTGACTTACTTTATTCACATTTATAATTTATATTTCTTTAGACTTTCTCTATCACTATTTTCTTTCTCGTTCGACACAAACCCTCACATTTGGCATCGGGGTATTACTAGGAGTTGCCTTTCTGCATGTCTAAGTGCCTGGCTCAAGGGCACAGGGTCAGCGGCCGGGCGGGGACCTCAGGGTCCACCAGTGGCCCCGCTGACTGACAGACGCTGTGCCGGGGCCGTGCCACAACACCATTTAATCTGTGTAATCTGCATAATCCTCCTACGACAGCTCTAATCCCACAGATTAAACCACCCCCCCCCCCTCCCCCGCTGTGGGGGATATGGGATCTGCCCCCCCCCCCCTACCCCCACCCCCGGGAGAAAGTATCAAGCACATGACATCAGTTCATCTATTTGCACAATGTTTCCGCTTGACGTCTCCTCGTTCGAGGGTAGATGTCCGTACAGGAAGTCCATTCCCAAAGACAGA
>JAPMUY010000508.1:2500-10000 GCA_026901105.3 Galaxias olidus | reverse complement strand
TCGCCTCTTCCTTTCTATTTACCTGTCCAAACGCCAGCCTCGAAGGGGTGGGGAGTGGGGGGGGGGGGGGGGGACTGTCTATTTCGTTATTCCTCGGTTGCACGTTGTACAAGTGCAGAGGTTGGGACCTGTCCTAGGTGTCTCCCAGGGCTGTTTCTAGAGCCAGGGGACTAGAGTAAAGGTCATACCCCTGTGACCTCAAATAGCAGAGTGACAGACTGCCACCCTCAGGTCAATGGGATGGGTTTGATTTATTTAAATTACTACAAAACTGCAACTCCATCTCTGATCTAGTGTTGAGTTGTAGGATATTAATAATTTGTGTTGAGTATTGTGTTACATATTGGCATCAGAAGCGTTGTACAACATAAATAAATAAGCACTTCCTGGAGAAACAGACCCTATTTTCTTTGGTTCTTTGGAAATGCATAGAAATCCACCCCCTGACTGGGACTGTATTTAAAACGTTAAACGAGCGCGCAGGCGGCGATAGCGAGATTAGGGGTGACAAGACACATTAAGAGAGGCGTCAATAACCCATCAGGAATCCCCCCCCCCCCCCCCCCCCCCACCGGAGCAATCACCCTCGGCCACCCCCGATCAGCTCATGTCCCTCTCTCCACAGCACTGCTCATTCAGCCTGACTAAGCACCGCTAAAAACCCCTCTCTTCTCCTCGCTCCCTGGTCTGCTTCTGTTTTACATTCATAAAGCCATAAGGCATTGTTTTTTAATTGGCCCTCGAGACAGTATCAGCTAATTTTACATGTTGGAGTTCTGTAGCAGAACCCCCCCCTCCCCCCGCCACTCAACTTTGATGGAGACCTTATTGAGAAGGATCAGCACCCCGAGCGATCACAGCACACACAGCGCATCAATCTGTAGCGAAAATGAATAAAAGAAATACAAGGAATTTAAAAAAATGTAAGGATAGTGCTCGTTGACGGAGAGAGCGTCTGGTTCCTCTCTCTCTGTGGCTACAGTTGGCAACGAAAACACAGCAGAAAAGAGCGGCAAAGTGGGTGGTTTCCATGACGCTGACGGCTACAAAGGAATCGGTTAAGATGGCCGATTGTTGTCGCCACCCTCTCATTTGGCCACCGTCAAATGAATAATTCAGCGGCGCGCTCCTAGCAGAGTGGGACATGCTTACACATCCATCTATATGAAAAGCAGGCAGACACCTGGGAAGCTCAGTGTTAGTGAGACGGCTGATCTGTCCTGTGGGGGACTGGCTGGTTGGATGGCTGGCTGGCTGGCTGATCTGTCCAGTGGGGACCGCCTGGCTGGCTGGCTGGCTGACTGGCTGGCTGGTGGGCTGGCTGACTGGCTGGCTGGTTAGTTGGCTGGCTGGCTGGTTAGTTGGCTGACTGGCAGGTGGGCTGGCTGACTGGCTGGCTGGTTAGTTGGCTGGCTAGCTGGCTGACTGACTGGCTGGCTGGTTAGTTGGCTGGCTGGCTGGCTGATCTGGGCTGTGGGGGCCTGGCTGGCTGACAGACTGGCTGGCTTGCTGGTTAGTTGGCTGGCTGGTTAGTTGGTTGGCTGGTTGGCTGATCTGGGCTGTGGGGGCCTGGCTGGCTGATTGACTGGCTGGCTGGCTGGCTGGCTGATCTGGGCTGATCTGGCAGGCAGGCAGGCAGGCAGGCAGGCAGACAGACAGACAGACAGGCAGACGGCTGCCATCAACAAGGCTTAATCTAAATAACGCATGGCAGCCATGCCGCCAGTAGAATATTGATGACACTGGGGCTCTCCATTAGGATTGGCAGCCCTCCCTGCCTGCTTTCACCTCTCTCTCTCTCTCTCTCTCTCTCTCTCTCTCTCTCTCTCTCTCTCTCTCTCTCTCTCTCTCTCTCTCTCTCTCTCTCTCTCTCTCTCTCTCTCTCTCTCTCTCTCTCTCTCTCTCTCTCTCTCTCTCTCTCTCTCTCTCTCTCTCTCTCTCTCTCTCTCTCTCCGTCCCTCATCAGTCTCACTCTCTTAATCCTGTTCTAAACCACTGATGACATCATGACGTTTAGGAACGCCGAGGCTGTTGTTCTTGTTATGATCTTTTAGGCACCGATCCCAAAATGAAAAACCGACTGCCGTCCGTTTTCTCCCTGTCTTCCCAGGTGGGCGTCTGTCCTCTGTCTCTGACGCTAGCTCAAAGTCCTCTAATGCAGCACGCAGAGCAGGCCTCATTGAGGCCCCAGGCACAGCACACACTTAGTTTCAGGCTGGTTTAATCAAAACAGTTTTGTCTCAATTTTGTTTCAATGCCGGAACTGATAGAATGTAATGGAGATCTGCTGGAAAGACAACGTTGAGGGGGGGGGGGGGGGGGGGGGTGTTCAGTATGTGCTCGAGGTCGCAGAAAGTTTAGTTACGTTAGGATTGCTCGTACGAGTAGTCTCCCGTAGGAACGAAGCTGCTAAGAGAGGGTGACATAGTTAAGAGAGAGAGCTCGTTCTATGCTTTAGCTAGCCCTGTCATGGACTCAAGACTACTGTGGTGCATTAGGGACTTTGGGACGAATGAGAATTAGCGTGTTTGTGGACCATGTCGCTTGTTTGCTATTCTAAATCCGCTATTGTTTTTATGTGCAGCTCGTGCAGTCTGGCAGTACGGCTACATCAATGCTATCTTGATGCTGCTACATCCCATTCGACCCTTCCAGTCGACTTACCTACTTAATTACAAAGCGGCTAGCGAAGGGCTTTTTCTGGAACAGCCTGCTGTTTTACTGCTAAAGGGTCTTTAGCAGTAGTTTACTTTTATGAAAAGGAACAAACGGCCCTAATTAGAAGTAGTGAAGAAAAGTGTTCGAGCAAACCCAGACAAACGGTGAAAAGATTTGCAGTGGGCGCGTTCATGAGAGCTATTGGCTTTCCTCCAACAAGTGTCAAGTTGTTAAGCCTCTGCGCCGGAAGATCTGACAATTTTATTAACACAAGTCACTGGCGCGGCGCATTAATAAATATATAAGTAAAACCTTTGGGGCTTTTAACACTTTTATTGACCAGCAAACTGTACGCGCCACGCTCCGGAGACCACTTAGTTCTAAAGAAGCTGATAGATCCTGTTTTAAATCATAACACAAAGCATTCTCTAACTGCCTGCCAGCCACCCGGCCTCACAGCAAAACCAGCTTGGCAGTCTCCACTTAGTCAAACCAGTACGGAACAATCGTGCATTAACCGCTTCCCGCTTCAACCCCCCCCCCCCCCTTTTCTTCTCTGTTGTCGTCAACTGACCCTTCTGTTTTCCTACCATTACTTTAAATGGGGGCAAAAAAAAAAAAAAAACTTTGGTTGTGGCTGAACAACTTTGTAATCTTTCCGGGGATAAAGTGTTACCATCTATGGTCGTTCTCAAAAGGGCCGGTGTCTAAAAGCCCCGAACACAAAGGAAACGCTGGTCTCTCCAGGTGTATCTCTGGCCATCTCGACCCTCTTCTCCTCCCCTCTCTTTTCCCTGTGCCGGAGGCGAGTCCAGCGGGCTCCGCTCTGCCTCCCTGAACAGCAGTTAGGGGCCGGCGAGGTCAAACTGGCCCCACCATCACTTTGATCCGTGGCGGCTGACAAATTCTTCCTGTCGCAGGTCGGGAGAGGGAAAAATGAGTGGGTTGACCTAGAAACAGCCATCCCCCTCGGACCTCCAGCTCTCACTCACTAACAGCAGACCACAAAAAGGTGTAAAAGAAAGAAAGACAGAAAGAAAAAAGAAGAAAAACAAACACGTTGGGTTTTTTCACAGATGTTTTGAGCCGTTTCCACGGTGAGCGTCACTCATCCGATAAAGCCTTGGAGGAAAAGGAGGAGCGAGGGATGGAAAGAGGAGGGGGAGGAGAAGATAAAGATGTGATGATGAAGAAAAAAAAACAGTTTTGACAGCAGGCCCGCTTAAGCCTAAAGACTGCGATGGCAGTATGATTGTGAAAGTCAACAGGAGCTACAGTAACATCGCACACAACTTAGCTTGCCGATATTCCTTTCCCTGTGACTTGTGTCTCCTCTCCTGAAACCAAACAGGTCATCTCTAATAAATCTCCAAACATAACTGGCTTTCAAACAGCTCATCTCTGATAAATCTCCAAACATAACTGGCTTTCAAACAGCTCATCTCTGATAAGTCTCCAAACATGACCGGCTACCAAACAGCTCATCTCTGATAAGTCTCCAAACATGACCGGCTATCAAGTGTCAGATGTACAAGTGTATCCGTCTCCCTACACAACATCACGCGTTCGACAACCATGTAGCAATCTACAGTTAGATCAAAAAACAAAATGGCTGATGGGGAAAGAACGCAGGACAATAATTGGTGGATGGCTTAGCAGAAGCGCTCCCGACACGCCACCGCAACCCCTGACCTCCTGCTTTTTTCTAGTGTGTCTCCATTCCAATATGGTAATGACAACCATAGAAATAAAATTGATTTGTAGTAAAAAAAAAAAGCCTCATTATATTCTTGAAGTGTTTTGAGGAGAGCGGAGGGGTGAAGCACTATAGATTGAGTCGTTCGTCGGCCATGTTGAGATTAAGGTCGCGTCGGGGACTACAATGGAAACATCAGAGCCTCCATTTTTTTTTTTCTCCGAACGCCTCCCTTAAGTGGCGCCTCGCAATTCGGTGGCCTTATAGCATTTGGTGGGATGGAAGGAAGGTGAGAGGGGCTGCATGAAATTACCCCTCTTTCTCGTGTGAGTGTGTGAGAGATGAGAGCGAGAAAGAGAGAATTGGTGTGTGTATGTTTGTGTGTGTGTGTGTGTGTGTGTGTGTGTGTGTGTGTGTGTGTGTGTGTGCGTGCGTGTATTATGTGTGTATGTTTGTGTGTGTGTGTGTGTGTGTGTGTGTGTGTGTGTGTGTGTGTGTGTGTGACCGAGAGAGAGAGAGAGATAGAGCTCCAAGAGGAACAATGTGCCCCGTCCTTCAAGGAAAGAAAGCATTGTACACATTTGCAAATCAGACCTTTTGCATTCATGAGCCAGTGAGGGGTAGGAGCTAAGTGTCTCCCGTATCGCACACCCTCAGTTTGACAATGATGCCCTCTGGGAGATGGAGGCGGATCACTTGTTTTCTAAGTCTAACCTTATTCACACACACACACACACACACACACACACACACACACACACACAGAGAGATGATAGAGCCTGTTCCAATCGGATTGAGAGGTGATGGAGAGACACGCACACACACAGACACACACACACACACACACACACACACACACACACACACAGACACACACACACACACACACACACACACACACACACACACACGCACACACACACACATACACAAAAACAAACACACACAGTGTTGATAGTTTCACATGCAATCAATCTAAAGATGCCGCTTCAACATGTTCTGGTCTTCAGCCTCAGCACCACAGAAAATAACCAAGAGATAGAAACAGAAAAAAGAGAGGAGTGAACGAGGGAGAAAAAAGGAGGGTGGGGAAAGAGGCAGATGTGAATGGTGTAGATTAGGGGACATTTATCCTGTCCGTCAAAAAAAAAGAAAGAAAAAAAAAGCCATTTTGATCCCTAAAGAAATTCCATCAATTTTCTCTCGGAGACGAGCATGGACGTTCTTATCATATTTAATCTGACAGTTGGGGGGGAAAAAATAAAAGAAGAGAGGCGAGGAGAGGAGAGGAGAGACGAGGAGAGGAGAGGAGAGGAGAGGAGAGGAAGAGGAGAGGAGAGGAGAGGAGAGGAGAGGAGAGGAGAGGAGAGGAGAGGAGAGGAGAGGAGAGGAGAAGAGGAGAAGAGGAGAAGAGAGGAGAGGAAAGAGGAGAGGAGAGGAGAAGAGAGAAAAAAAGAGGAGAGGAGAAGAGAAGAGAGGAGAGGAGAGGAGAAAAGAGGAGAGGAGAGGAGAAGAGAGGAGAGGAGAGGCGAGGAGAGGAGAGGAGAGGAGAGGAAAAAAGAGGAGAGGAGAGGAGAGGAGAGGTAAGGAGAGGAGAGGAGAGGAAAAGAGAGGCGAGGAGAGGAGAGGAGAAGAGAAGAGAGGAGAGGAGAGGAGAGGAGAGGAGAAGAGAAGAGAAGAGAGGGGAGGAGAGGAGAAGAGAGGAGAGGAGAGGAGAGGAGAGGAGAAGAGAGGAGAGAAGAGGAGAGGAAGAGGAGAGGAGAAGAGACAGGGAGGCGAGGCGAGGAGAGGAGAGGAGAGGAGAGGAGAGGAGAGGAGAGGAGAGGAGAGGAGAGGAAAAGAGAGGCGAGGAGAGGAGAGGAGAAGAGAAGAGAAGAGAGGAGAGGAGAGGAGAAGAGAAGAGAGGAGAGGAGAGGAGGAGGAAGAGAAGAGAAGAAGAGAAGAGAGGAGAGGAGAGGAGAGGAGAGGGGGAAACAGAACAGGAGGGGTGAGGCCATCACATTAGAGAAGGCTTTTGTTACCGCAGACAGGGGATAAGCTCCTCTAATGCTGAATATCAGTGGAGGAAGAGATTCATTAAGTGGGCGAGGGGCGGGAAATGTAACAAGCATTTTACGGTTCTAATTAAATGGGACTTAAAATCAGCTTAGCGGCGTAGTGGAGGCAGCGGTGGCTTATTACGATATTATGGGATGGCGGTGATGCCTGTGGATGGGTACAGGAGAGAGACAGAAAGACCAGAGGATACTTGAAATCCTCTGCCTCTGGTTCTCTGTCTGTCTGCACACAAGCCCTGTCTGTCTGTCTGTCTGTCTGTCTGTCTGTCTGCACACAAGCCCTGTCTGTCTGTCTGTCTGTCTGTCTGTCTGCACACAAGCCCTGTCTGTCTGTCTGTCTGTCTGTCTGTCTGTCTGTCTGCACACAAGTCCTGTCTGTCTGTCTGTCTGTCTGTCTGTCTGTCTGTCTGTCTGTCTGTGTGCCTGCCTGCCTGCCTGCCTGCCTGCCTGCCTGCCTGCCTGTCTCTCTGTCTGTCTGTCTGTCTGTCTGTCTGTCTGTCTGTCTGTCTGTCTGTCTGTCTCACTGTGTGCCTGCCTGTCTGTCTGTCTGGTCATGTCCCTCACTGCCCTCCACTCCTCCTCTCTCCACGAGGGACTCCTGCACACGGACACTGCACTCGCTCCGTCTCCATAACCGCCTCCCTCCCTCCCTCCCTCCCTCCCTCAATACCCCCCATCTCCACTCTTCCTCGCTCCCTTTCTTTGGCACCTTCCAGTCTCCCTTTCATCTTTCTCCATTGTTACCCTGCTTTCAACTCTGCCCTCCTCTCCCTTCCTGCCTCTTTTTCTTTCTTTCTCTCTTCCCTCCCTCCCTCCGCCAGGACCAGTCTACATCCCTGTGCCACAGCAGAGCCTATAGCTAGATGGGACCGAGGTCTGCATGTACGTGCCTCCAATACAAAGTCTGCGCCGCGGCCTGGGATGAGTGTGTCTCTCTCTCTGTGTGTGTGTGTGTGTGTGTGTGTGTGTGTGTGTGTGTGTGTGTGTGTGTGTGTGTGTGTGTGTGTGTGTGTGTGTGTGTGTGCGAACAATAAGTACTGAACAAAAGACACAGTCAGCTGGCTTCCCGCCCGTCTCTGCTCTTTGAAC
>JAPMUY010000507.1:1457500-1460000 GCA_026901105.3 Galaxias olidus | reverse complement strand
GGATAATTTAAATTCATCTTCGCTAGACGCCTTTAAAACATGCCATCTCCTGTAACTTATGTGTGTGTGTGTGTGGGGGGGGGGGGGGTGTGTGTGGTGTCCAGCATTGTAGAAGTCATGAGAGCGATCAGGTCCCTGTATGTCTAAAGTAGAGCAGGCATAAAAAAACATTGGCCTGCTGAATTATGACCTCTTGGCTGCACACTGTTTACCTCTGTATATGTGTGTGTGTGTGTGTGTGTGTATGTGTGTGTGTGTGTGTGTGTGTGTGTGTACGTGTGTGTGTATGTGTGTGTGGGTGTGCAAGCGTATGTGTGTGTTTGTAGGTGCATGTGTGTGTGTGTGTGTGGGGGGTGTAGGTGTATGTGTGTGTGTGTGTGTGTGTGTGTGTGTGTTTGTTCCGTGTGTGTACGTGTGTGTGTGGGGATTGTGTGTGCGCGTGTGTGTGTGTATGTGTGTGTGCGTGTGTGTGTGTTTGTTCCGTGTGTGTATGTGTGTGTGTGCGTGTGTGTGTGTGTGTGTGTGGGTGTGTGTGTGTGTTCCGTGTGTTAGTGTGTGCGTTTTGTGTGTGTGTGTGTGTGGGTGTTCCACGTCTGTGTGCTGGCAGAGCCCAAGGGTCTGCGGCAGGTCGTCCTGGACAGTCAATCACCCTTTGGGGTTGGCATCTCCACATCCTGGACAGGAAGACAGGAAGCCATGTGGCTTGGCGTTCTGACCACCCCCGGGCTGGCTGCAGCTCCCCCCGGTGGCACCAGCATCCAGGCCGGGTCGTCCAGCCCACCTCCCGGTGAGGACGCCCTGGTCCAGGAGGAGGGAGGACGGGGCTGAGCGGACCGCGGAGGCGCTGGAGGTTTGACTCCAGACAGGCAGAGCAGTGTGCAGCGCAGCGGTGGACTGATGGACTTGATGAAGTGAGAGTTTCTCTCTGCAGCACCTACTAATTCAGCGACAGCCAGAACCCCCCCATTCCCCATTCCCCCATACAAACAGTTGGTCAATTATGAGATATTCTAGAGCAAATTATGCATGTAAACAGGCTGCTAGAGTTGTTCAAACATTGCTTCATTGTTCCACTGAGGTGTGTGTGTGTGTGTGTGTGTGTGTGTGTGTGTGTGTGTGTGTGTGTGTGTGTGTGTGTGTGTGTGTGTGTGTGTGCAGGTTCCAGCTAGACGTATGGCTGAAGGTGATGGAGAGAGTGCTAATGTGAGAACTGCAGACTCCCCTTAACCCTGGAGACGCTCCTACACACCAGTTCAAGTACGTGTGTGTGTGTGTGTGTGTGTGTGCGTGCACCCGTATGTGTGTGTGTATCAACATGACAATTCTCAGTGTATAACAGAAGTGCACTGACAAAGTCAGTTGTCAATGTAGACAGAGGGTGTGGATCTGAAAACACACACCCAAACACACACACACACACACACACACTCACGTAAACACACGCGCACACACACATGCGCACACACACACACACACACACATGCACACACACACACACACACACGTGTGATACCCTGAGACCTCTGATGGATGGATGGCGTGTATGAATGGCCAGCTCTATTTATTGAAGGTTGAGACACAGACACCGCTTTGTTAGGACAGGACTGGGGCCTTGACCCCTGACCCTGCATCGCTCACTCACACACACACACACACACACACACACAGCGCTAGCAGCCGCTTCGAGGTCTATTCATAATGTGTTTGTCTGGGCCAGAGCCAGCCCTTTCACCTGCACACACTGCCCTGCATGTGGACGCAAACACACACTGATCAGTCAAGGTTGCTGGCCGCACGTCATGCAGGGGGTGAGTGACTTTGAGGAGCAGCCCCCTAATGACGGGCTGGGGGAGAGAGAGACAGGTAAACAGATTTTGTTTGGGGTTAGGGTGGAGGGAGAGGGAGAGGGAGAGGGAGACAGGACTGGGCTGGGTGGGGAGATAGGGGGAGAAAGACTGGGCTGGGGGGAGACAGACAGGTCTGGACTAGGGGGAGGTGGTAGGGGGACAGGTCTGGACTAGGGGGTGGTAGGGGGACAGGTCTGGACTAGGGGCTGGTAGGGGGATAGGTCTGGACTAGGGGCTGGTAGGGGGATAGGTCTGGATTAGGGGCTGGTAGGGGGATAGGTCTGGATTAGGGGCTGGTAGGGGGACATGTCTGGATAAGGGGCTGGTAGGGGGACAGGTCTGGATTAGGGGCTGGTAAGGGGACAGGTCTGGATTAGGGGCTGGTAGGGGGACATGTCTGGATTAGGGGCTGGTAGGGGGACAGGTCTGGATCAGGGGCTGGTAGGGGGATAGGTCTGGATTTGGGGCTGGTAGGGGGAAAGGTCAGGATTTGGGGCTGGTAGGGGGACAGGTCTGGATAAGGGACTGGTAGGGGGACAGGTCTGGATTAGGGGCTGGTAGGGGGACAGGTCTGGATTAGGGGCTGGTAGGGGGACAGGTCTGGATTAGGGGCTGGTAGGGGGACAGGTCTGGATTAGGGGCTGGTAGGGGGA
>JAPMUY010000507.1:1422500-1425000 GCA_026901105.3 Galaxias olidus | reverse complement strand
TGTGCGTGTGTCCGTGTTCATGTGTCCGTGTGTATGTGTCCGTGTGCGTGTGTTAATGACTTGCTGTTTCCTGGGGGAGTCAGCCGAGATTTTAGGACAAGCTTCGCTAAAACCAGCGTCCATGGCTTTTATAAGGGGGTAGAAAGAGAATAAGAGAAATAGAGAGAAAGAGAGAGAGAGAGAGAGAGAGAGAGAGGGAGAGAAGGAGAGAGAGAGAGAAGGAGAGAGCGAGAGAGAGGGAGTGTGCGAGAGAACATGAGAGAGGAAGAGAGAGAGAGGTTTTTAAATCCATGACACATGCTGCGTTGAGTGTGCTTGCATGTGTGTGTGTGGGCGTGTGTGTGCATATCCACGTGAGTGCATGCATGGTTCTCTGCGTGTGATATTGCGACGCAGAAGTTTACCTAGGCACAACTTTTAGCGTCAAACATCAAGAAGGCGAGAATGGGATTACGTAAGCGGAAATAACAAACGACGCGGACCCGCTCCTGTGTCCACCCTAGTATAAAGGCGACATTAACACAGTCCACCCTAGTATGAAGGCGACATTAACACAGTCCACCCTAGTATGAAAACGATGTAAACACAGTCCACCCTAGTATAAAGGCGACATTAACACAGTCCACCCTAGTATGAAAACGATGTAAACACAGTCCACCCTAGTATAAAGGCGACATTAACACAGTCCACCCTAGTATAAAGACGATGTAAACACAGTCCACCCTGGTATAAAGACCATGTAAACACAGTCCACCCTAGTATAAAGGCGACATTAACACAGTCCACCCCAGTATGAAAACGATGTAAACACAGTCCACCCTAGTATGAAAACGATGTAAACACAGTCCACCCTAGTATAAAGACGATGTAAACACAGTCCACCCTGGTATAAAGACGATGTAAACACAGTCCACCCTAGTATAAAGACGATGTAAACACAGTCCACCCTGGTATAAAGACGATGTAAACACAGTCCACCCTGGTATAAAGACGATGTAAACACAGTCCACCCTGGTATAAAGACAATGTAAACACAGTCCACCCTGGTATAAAGACGATGTAAACACAGTCCACCCTGGTATAAAGACGATGTAAACACAGTCCACCCTGGTATAAAGACAATGTAAACACAGTCCACCCTGGTATAAAGACGATGTAAACACAGTCCACCCTGGTATAAAGACGATGTAAACACAGTCCACCCTGGTATAAAGATGATGTAAACACAGTCCACCCTGGTATAAAGACCATGTAAACACAGTCCACCCTGGTATAAAGATGATGTAAACACAGTCCACCCTGGTATAAAGACGATGTAATGCAAGGTTACGTAGAGAGAGACAAGGGGCTGTCACTCACAGTCAGTCTCTAAGGAGACTGTCACCGCGGGAGACCGTGATTATGTCAACATGAGCTTACGGTTTGAAGGAGTGATATTGAGCCAGGGAAGCCACACACACACACACACACACACATGTACGTCATTAAAACAGTCTTCATCATCTCAAATCTGTTTAGACACTTTGGAAGCCGTTGTTCTACTCATTGATTCACCGTTGCAGTCATCCATCTGGTCAGTTGGAGAGCGTCCACAAGTTATTGTGCACATAACGGACTTAACTTCATTCCATTCTATAATGGGCCTAATCAGTTTTCGAACAAAAGAGTGATGATTAACGTTGGCACTGGGAGACCAGACTGGGAAGTGCAGACATCCATCCCAGTAACGTCTCCATAAACCACCATGAAGATTAGATACACTGGTATCTGAGACCAGTCTCCAGGCTGGGGTAGAGAGTCATACTGCTTCTCCGTCCAGTACCTCCAGGAGGTCAGCAGCCCAACACACACACATCTGCCCAGCACATGAATGCACACAGAGCGGCTCCCCGGCATCTGGTCCCCGCTCAGCCCGGTTCTCCCCGTGTGTGTGTGTGTGTGTGTGTGTGTGTGTATGTGTGTGTGTGTGTGTGCGTGTGTGTGTGTGAGTACAGATGTGTCAGAGGACGGCACTGAGTTTCTCTCGGCTCCTTTCGGAGCTTGCACACACACACACACACACGTCTGGATCATGCTCCCAGGACCGCTTCAGACCTCAGACACGGACCCCCCCCCCCCCTCACTGTCCCGCCCTCTGACCCCAGACCTGGTCCCCCCCCACAACCTCACTGTCCCGTCCTCTGACCTCACCTGACCCCTCCATGGCGCTCCTCACCTCTGAGCTGTCCCATGGCGACCATCTCTTCAGTCCGCCCGGAGCCAGAGAGCACCCTGGGAGGCATGGGGCACAAGCCGCTCTCTTTCTCTGTTCTGTCACAGGAATGTCAGCGCACGCGTGTGTTCCCAAGACACTGTTGTTTTGTGTGTTTGTGTGTTTCGGGAAAAAAGGGGTTCCTCTAGTGTGCCGGTAAAGTCTCATTAATCACCCCCGAAGACAGACAGACAGACAGACAGACAGACAGACAGACAGACAGACAAACAGACAGGCAGGCAGGCAGGC
>JAPMUY010000507.1:1402500-1417500 GCA_026901105.3 Galaxias olidus | reverse complement strand
CTCTCTCTTTCTCTCTCTCTCTCTCTCTCTCTCTCTCTCTCTCTCTCTCTCTATCGACTCTCCCCTCGTTGTTGAGTAACTAGCCCGACCCCACCAGAGGAGAGGGGCTGACCTGGGAAGTGAAAGGCTACTCTGGGGTCACTGGTACCTAGGACAGGGTCAGAGATCTAAGGCTGTTTGTTTGTGTGTGTGTGTGTGTGTGTGTGTGTGTGTGTGTGTGTGTCTGTGTGTGTGTGTGTGTGTGTGTGTGTGTGTGTGAGTGTGTGTGTGTGTGTGTGTGTGTGTGTGTGTGAGTGTGTGAGTATAGATTAGGTGGCAACCTCTGTTTTATAACTAATGAAAACTTGTGTGTGTGCCTGCTTTTGGCGTGCATGTGTGTGTGTGTGCGTGAGAGAAAGAGGCTGTAAAGGCTCATCTCTCTGGGTCTCTGGACAGCTTGATGGGATCAACTCAGAGTCCCACCCCTCTCTCACAGAACACAGACAACAGCACAATAACCAGGGTCAGAGCTCCACCCAATCCTATTTCACCCTATCACAGGGAGCTGGAGAGCTCTGTGTGTGTGCGTCCGTGTATGTGTGTGTCTCTGTGTGTGTGTGTGTGTGTGTGTGTGTGTGTGTGTTTGTGTCAGTATTTCTTTGTTTAGGTGTGTGCGAGCCTCTGTGTGTGTTGGTCTGTGTGTGAGCAGCATAAGATAGTGTGTGTGTGTGTGTGTGTGTGTGTGTGTGTGTGTGTGTGTGTGTGTGCTGTTTTCTCCTGTTAAATCCTGGTCTTACAATAACAACGCTCCCTCCCTCCCGTCCTCCCTCCCTTCCTCCGCCAGCCAGCTCAGTGTCAGCGCCAGTGTCCGAGAAGCACCATCAAAGTCTGCTATGTGTGACCCAGGTACCGCCTTTGCAGAGAGCCCAGCTCCTCCGACCCCCACGGACAATGCCCCAGCAGGAGGAGGAGGAGGAGGAGGGGAGGCCGGAGAGGGGGGGCTCAGCGACCAGCCTCCTCACGCCCCGTGCCCCCAGAGAAAGGAGTGATTAATAGGAGCCTGATAGGATGGAGAGGCCACACTCAGCCCTGGGCTGACCGGGTTTAGAGAGAGGGAGGGAGGGAGGGAGGGAGGGAGGGAGGGGGGCTGCTGGAGAGGGACAGAGCCGCCGGGATGGGGGGCTGGGGGGAGGGGGGGGGGGGTAGAGAGGGAGAGAAAGGAGGGTTAGACACATCGCAGATGAATCCAAAGGGGTTTCTGTTCTGTTAACCTGCACTGGTCACTGCCGTCAACCTTTCCTGCCTAAACCCAAGGAAAATATGTTGTTTCACAGACAGTGACCGTCCTCTATTCTTACCATGGGATCAATGGAGTTCATTCCATTCCATGACAAAAGAAGGCTTTGGTCTTTTTGTGCTCTCCTGATTGGCCTGTGCTGTACTGACCCGGGCAAGGCTAAGTCCTTTATTGAGAGCGGATGAATAACCAATAGAAAGACACACCGGGTAAGTATGGTTCAGCGGTTAATAACAGACAAAGACGGTCAGATCCTTAAGAACGATACAGAACTCCCTTTTGTGTTGCCACCTCATCCATCCACAGCTTGAGACTTAAACTAGCGCCACAACTCAAAACAAAGGGATTCTTTTCACTTCCGCTAACCTGTCTGAGAGACTTTGTCCTATGGAGATGTCCTGTGAAGAGCCCCAAAAGGGAAGTCCCTCTCGTAAAAAAAAAAAACGCCCTCTTTAAGACCAACCCCTCCGAGAGAAGGGTCGCGATGGAGCCCCTTGGCTCTAACCCCGCGGCCCAGTCGGATTGATCGAGCCCCCTGACTCCTCCGGCCTGGCCCTCACCAGAGGAGACCCCCCTCCCTCTCTGGTCCCTTCTGCCCCGGCCTGTCTCAGGACCACCGACTCACCATAGACTCGCCCTGTGTGTGTGTGTGTGTGTGTGTGTGTGTGTGTGTCGGTCCCTGGGGGCCTCTCGGGGGCCACTGACTCCTCTCTGTCTCGTCCTGGCCTGCTGTTGGCCTCTCTTTGTTATGACAGTTGGGCTGCTTTCATACAGACTAAATCACAGCTCTCAGCTGTTCATCTACGGGCTAACCCCTGACACCCCCTCGTGACATCACCCCCCCCACGCACACACATACACACACACACTAACACTCACGCAGACACAGACAGACACTCATGCACACGCCCGCGCACGCACAACTACACACACACAGACACACAATAACCGTCTACCTTCTACACACCAAAGCTGTTTCATTTCAATCCTGAATGTCTCCTACACAGCCACCTATTCCACCTGTACTGCTCTCTATGGACAGGACACACAAACACAGCTCCTTGTGAGTCTGTGCACAGAGGAAGAGAGGGAGGCAGAGTGACCACGGGACAAGGGGGAGGAGGCCGGAAAGGAGGGAGGGAGGGAGGGAGAGAGAGTTGACCCCTGGGCTGGAGTTGGGGCTCGGGGAGGTCAGACGGGACAGAGAACACGGTTACTGAGTAACTTCACCTTCAATGCCGGCATGGGAGTGAGAGAAACAGAGAGAGGGGGGGAGAGAGAGAGAGAGAGAGAGAGAGAGAGAGAGAGAGAGAGAGAGAGAGAGAGAGAGAGAGAGAGAGAGAGAGAGAGAGAGAGGGAGCATCACCTCTCGTGGCGGAATGAGTCGACACGTCCCTCTGTGGTGAAGACGAGGGGACAGGGAACGGTCCACCCTCTGGACGACTCAGAGCTCTGGTCCTCCACACACTCTGGACGACTCAGAGCTCTGGTCCGCCACACACTCTGGATGACTCAGAGCTCTGGTCCTCCTCACACTCTGGACAACTCAGAGCTCTGGTCCGCCACACACTCTGGACGATTCAGAGCTCTGGTCCTCCTCACACTCTGGACGAATCAGAAGCAGCAGGTGCAGCGATATTACGTTTAGAGAGAAAGTGGCCTGAGGAGACACAGAGAGGAGAAGAGAAACAGAGGAGAGGGTTTTTAGGCTGGGGGAGGGGGGGGTCTCTCTGTTTGTATTGTCATAACTCACACTGGGAGGTTTACGGCAGCAGAGTCTGTGTGTGTGTGTGTGCGTGCGTGCGTGCGTGCGTGCGTGCGTGTGTGTGCCCCGTCCAAGGGTAAATGTTACAGGGGCCGGCTGGCATCACAGTTGCCACGGGCGATGCTACAGGCGTGTGAGGGGGGGCCATATAAAACCTGTCCTTCACAGAATGCCTTTGTGACTGGCGTGTGTGCCAACTCTGGTTTCCGTGGAGATGGGGTCGTTATGGGAACACTGTCCTGACTCATGCGTTTCTCACATGACCCCCCCCCCCTTTCAGTCTCTTTCGTCCATCACACAAGAACACACACTGTCTCCCTTTCCATAGCTCTCTCTCTCTCTCTCTCTCTCTCTCTCTCTCTCTCGCTATCCTTCTCCCAAAAATATGTTTTTTTCTTTTGAATCTGATTATTGCGTTTGCATAGTTTTTAGCTGATGGGCTCTAATTGCTAACCCATTTTACATATTTAAATAAAGCCATAAAAGTAGATTCATTTGTATGTTTCCTCTTTTCATCTTTCTTTCCCGCTCGTGCACACACACACACACACACACACACACACACATACAATTGTGTGCGGATATGTGTGTGTGGGCTGGCTGCACGCTGTGCGTAGTGAGCCCAGATGTCTGGGATTCGTAGAGGGATAATGGTTTCTTTCACTGGCAGCAGTGTGTACGTGTGTGTGTGTGTGTGTGTGTGTGTGTGTGTGTGTGTGTGTGTGTGTGTCTCTTTCACTAGTGTCGCATGCTTGCACTAATTTCACTTAAACACACTGCGGGAGACTAGGAGCCACTTATAATATAATGTCACACGTTCACACAGACACAACCATTGTCTGCTGCTTTCTCCCCCCACACAATCAAAACACAAAAGCACTCAGAGACATTATGATCAAAGACACGTACAAACAACACACACACACACACACACACACACACCACCACACTGTACACAATTATCCTTATCGACAGAGGGTAAACAAAGAGTGTGTCGGTGGCATCTCATTCCAAACCAAACTCTTTTTCCCCCTGATGAGTCACAGACACATCCCGGAAAATAGACTGTCTCTCTGTTCCTGGTTCCTAATTCTGACGCTTTTGCAAAACCACTGACATCCCGTCAGTGATTCTATGGGGCTGACTCGCTCCATCCCTTAGTCTGTGGTGATCTCCAGCACCTTGTCGGGAAGAAAGCCCTTCACTCAGTGTCTCCCTCTGTTGGCCACTGTAGCTCAAAGGCTTGTGGATTGGAGCGCACCCTGCAAGGCCCTGTGTCTCACCCACAGTCAAAGCGCGTGGATCAGAGTGGGCAGCCAGCTGCAGACCTCTCAGCGTTTTGGCTTGGGTGAGGTTTGAGCTTTGTTAGCACCTTGTTCTTTGAGGATGTCACTCACAAGGTTTGGACTAAACGTTTCAGGACGTCTGCCCACTTGTGTAAAAGAAGCAGCCATTGACGTGTTTTATCAAACCGAACGGGAAACTTTATGTTGTGCAGCAAGTAGAGCTACAGCCAGTGAACGAGAGTATCCTATGACAGTCAAGTCAAACTTTTACCAAAAGAGGGGGGAAAAAAAGATTACAATTCAAGTTAACACGCTGCACCCATCAAATCATTGCTAGGCTAAATTTGACAAAGGGACAATGTGGCGACAGGCCAGTGTCATTGGGGAACGGCCTCTGAAGGAGAGCAGGTCACGTGCTTTCCACCCTCTTGTTTGAGGATACAGGTCCTTTTAGATGCCTATCTGACACAGTCACACCAGCACTAGCACTTAGTGCTCGCATGTGTGTGTGTGTGTGTGTGTGTGTGTGTGTGTGTGTGTGTGTGTGTGGCTGGCGGGAGCCACATTACCCACAGCTGGTGCCTCAGCCTCAGCGTCTCGCGCCGGCGGGGTATATTCTTAGCTCCCTAAAACCCAATAAGTGAAATCAGATTAGACGACACACACACACACACACACACACACACACACACACACACACACACACGCGTGAGATAACAATGCGGCACTCTGTGATCAGGCCAATGAGGGAACTGTAGTTCTTTATTAGGAATTGTGTCCGGTAATTAATATCCCTCCGTTTACATGGTAGTCAGGGGTGTAATGGGGAACTCGACTGGTATTGCACTCAATACCCCCACCCCCCGCCACTCAGCCCCTCCCACCCCCCCCCCCCCCACCCCCCTCTCCATCCCCACCCCCACCATTGTTCCATTCTCCACCAGTGTTCATTGTGAATTATTATTACCTCATCACAGCAAACAGTTTTCTGGGTCCTACAATACAACATAACTTTAAATAATCTACATGACGTTGATTATAGGTTACAACTAAAATCTTCTATTGTTGACAATGACAGTCAAAGTCCCAAGCTCTTTTCTTTTTTTTTTTTTACATTTGAAAAACAGTCATTTTGGAGTGAGGCTTTAAATAGCCTGACCACAGAATATTTAGTTGAGTGGCACAGGGGCGGAGAGGTGGTGCCAAGAAGTGTGAGCAATTTGTGTGTGTGTGTGTGTGTGTGGGGGGGGGGGGGGGTGGTGAATGGCTACGCTATTGCATCCTCCCACAAGACATTTACCAACACACACACACATATATATATACAAACCCACACACACACACACACACACACACACACACACACACACACACACACACACACACACACACACACACACACACTCACAGACACAGTAGGGTACCTTCATAACGCACTAAACCCGCCTTCATCTCCGAACTCCCTCGATAGCCTCGCGCCGCCCCTGAACTAAAGTCAGCTCACACACTCTCTCCCCTTCCAGATTGCTATAGGCAGAGAAGACGCACGGAAACAGAGCGGCGTGTGCCTACAGGCTGTGCGCATTTACGCCAGTGTGTGACATCGCGAGGAAGCAAGAAGCATCACTGCTTGGATGGAACACAGCCACACAACCGTTACTAAGAGGCGTTTCGAGCCGCACCTGAGGGATTAAAAAACCAAAACGAACAACCGTAAAACTCAAGCTTGCAAAGTTGCTAATGGTTTTACTGTCCTGTCCACGCGCTGCCGATGGTGTTAATTCGAAGACAAGAAGGAGAGCAAACAAGTGAAATAAGGGTCTGATTCAGTCTGCCCAAGTTTGGCGCCGTGGCTCGGAGTTTGTATCGTATTTTTAGCATCCCTCTTTTTTTCTCTTTTCCCCTCGTCTCAGAGTGTTTGGGGAGTCAGAAGCAAAAGCATAAAGGACGGACTATAGCCTCGCCGTGCGCTACTCCCCTGTCCCTCCGGTGGATGTCCCGTGGATGCGTGACGATGGATTAAGTGTTTCTCTGGACCCACTTCTTTCTGGGCCTCTCCGAGACAACAGATCCCACTCAACACCGGAGTGGGTGACGGAGACCCCCCATCGTGGACGTGTGGATTATTCTAACTCGCGTTGGACTCTCCATCCCCCGGTAGCGCCAGACTCTCGAGATGACGGCGGAATATGTTTTACGGTGCCTTCTGATGCTCTGCCTCGCGCTCTTCTCGGCGAACGCGAGTAACTGGTTGTAAGTTTACGCACTCAAACCTGTCCCTCTCCCCTGTGTCCTCGACGCATGCACCTCAAACCCAGCACTGTTTGTAGGCTATACGCCGCACGCAGGGTGAGATACACAAATCTTAACTGTATGCAAGCCTCCTCTGACACATAGCTAACATATAGATACTCTGTTCTTTATTGTCCTACACTGTGGTCAGGTTGATTACCAGGTCCCTCTCGTGTAATCATGGCCCCCTCAATCACTCTTGGCCATGTCTCTCAGCGTCCTGGCTGCCATGCAGGTCATGGACCTCAATAGCCTCCCTGGTTAATAGTTAACCCATATTGCCTCCTCATCCAAACTCTCACTGCTAGACTAATTAAAGGATCCAGTTACCATTACAATCAAATGCTTCGATAATGTTTACTGCGTTTATGGATAGTGGATTATAAATGGAAACTAGAAATATTCTCCCTTACAAGCATATGTGCAATTTTGAGACTGTTTAATTCTTGCGGGTAAAGACAAACGGACAGGACTGTCTCTGATGT
This sequence comes from Galaxias olidus, assembly GCA_026901105.3. Taxonomy (NCBI): domain Eukaryota; kingdom Metazoa; phylum Chordata; class Actinopteri; order Galaxiiformes; family Galaxiidae; genus Galaxias; species Galaxias olidus. The sequence goes on along the minus strand of JAPMUY010000507.1, from coordinate 1,410,396 downwards.
CAGAACATTTATAGAAATATACCGAACGTTTTACCGCAAAACTGTAAAGTCGAGCACTCTATCAACATATAGCATAGAATAGACAGCAGGCAGGCTGTAGCCTATAACATGCTATATTTCTTACTGCAAGGGCCGGTTTGTTTGGTCGCCTGTGCATACACGCTCTCCGCAGGTCTCGTGGGAGGTGGTTATATAGGTGGGTTTCCACATTCCTGAATATACAACTGCTTCATTCGTTTTAGTTGACTGAAACGTGCAGCTATCTAAAAAAAAGATGTTTCAATAAGCCTTTTCAAATATAGCTATAGACCATGATTAAGCTTTGTTATAAATTGTATTTAACAGCAACAAAATATATGCCACTGAATAAGCCACTAATATAGGCCTATAGATGGTCCTAACTAAGCAAAAACATGTAGACAAACCTTTGTTTCTTTAGTTTTATTCTTGGTTTGGCCACGTAGGTATAATTCATTCTAATTGCCAGATGACATATGACGGATTGATAAATTATGTCCTACATTAGAGCAGATGTCGAAATAAATGTAGGCTGTTAGTTTTGATTGTTTTAAGCTAAAAGTTTGTATCAATAAATAATGCTATTGGCTGATGTTTGGAACTCAAGGCGTGGTGAGAGCTAAGCGAAGGCATGTGCGGGCATGCTTCCCTTCAGCCAGTGTTCTAAATATGATTATTCCGTCTGAGTAGATCAGGGGAGACTATGTACACTCAAACACACATACAAACACACAAACCCACGCACAGTTAACGCCTGCCTTTTGCCTCATCTGTCAAAGAGTCGTCCAACAGCCCCAAGACAAGACAGCCTATAATGCTTCTATGCTAGCCAGGACTGAAGGGAATTGGGGTGGTAGGTTTCTTTGGAGAAAAACCATGGGAAACCAACACCGTCAGATTAAAGTTGCATAAATTGTCACTTGAAAAACTCAAGCTTAAAAAAAATAATGGAGGCGTGTTTGGAAGTTGACAGATTATAGACTATTACTGATTGAATTGCAGGATGAATTGTGTCATAAAACATACACCTCTCATAAGCAGGCAATTACTAAGGATGTACACCTGTGCTTTGTAATCGCACTCCAAACTTTCTGTTGTTTCAATTTGTGTCCGCCTTCATTCCATGGTCTGAAGTCCTATTGAGCATATCGGACATTATTAGATCAGCACGCGTTGTATGTTGCAAATAAAGTTTAGGCTATGCCTTTTTAAAATCTGTACTTTTGCATAATGCATATACCACAAACAACATTTTGTGATTTAAGCCTCTTTTTTATTACTAATTAGAACTTGTGTACAAGTTCATAATAATTGTAGGCTACAAGCCATACAATATGTAACGTTACAACTCATTCTAAACAATCGATAACCTACGGCTTTTACAAAAAAATCAAACAAACTACTTAGTCCATTATGAGCTAAAACAGTTTTTTTAGGTCAACAAACTGTAGCGAATATTGCTTCTGCCTATTTATTCTTTAGCACTGAAAATGTGTACTTGTAGCTTGTAGTTAGTGGTGAGTCGTGTTGTCAGCTGTGTTACCGAATAGAAAACGTTAAAGCTATCATTAGTCTCTCCGTCATCACCTTCTTCCAGCTCCTGTACAACTCCCACCTGCCCTCTCTTTCTATGAGGGGACAAGCCCAGGTCTGGTGCACCTGCGCGCAGCTCGGGGGCTATGTAGCTGTGGCACCTGGTCCTTGGTGTGTGTGTGTGTGTGTGTGTGTGTGTCTGTCTGTGAGGGAGATAGAGAGAGAGGGTTGTGCGTAAGTGCGCGTGCATGCGCGTTTGTGTGTACCTGTGTTTATTCGGACAAATTAGAAGCCTTTAACTGACGACATTTGGCATCCACCATCCAGCAAAAATACCATACGCGCAGCTTCGTGTGTTGGTGGACGCTTTAATCTCGTTTATTTATTCAGTAAAGGCCAAATGAATTTGCCCTAGGGAAAGTTTCATAAGCCTTATTTGATTGTTTACCTTTGAAGCGTTAAATCCGTTCGGTAATTGCTTTTTAAACACCCACGGTATTTTAAAGATGGTTGCGCGCTTTTTGCGCTTCCTAATAGGCGATGGGGGAGGGCTTGTTGGATTGTAGTAACATTCGTCAAGTGATATACCAAAAAAACAACTGTGAAATCACAATGTTAAAGTAAAGCCATATCTGAATTAAAAATGTGTTATTTAAAGCAATTGCATTTTTTTTCTTATATCTGTTTTTTTACTTCAGTTTGGTAAATTATTGATGTATTATGTCACTTGTCTTTAATTTTGCTGCTATTCACCAAATGCCCAAACATCAAAGGGGCCATGCTCCTAATGTATGTTTCTCTGTGTGTGTGTGTGTGTGTGTGTGTGTGTGTGTGTGTGTGTGTGTGTGTGTGTGTGTGTGTGTGTGTGTGTGTGTGTGTGTGTGTGTGTGTGTGTGTGTGTGTGTGTGTGTGTGCCCTCTATAAGCATGGTGAGGTGATAAAAAGATGGCAGCTGATGAGTAACTAGAGAAAGCACAGACCTTGGCGTTGGGCTGAGCTCTGGCGCCTCACGCTTCAAACACACACGCACACACACACACACACACACACACGCACACACACACGCATGCATACATACACAGACTGCCATTACTAAGTGGTCACCCTGTGTTGTATGTACTAAAGCTGCGGCAGCATCATCTCATTTTCAATCCCTGTCAGCGCTCTTTATCCAAGCCTGTGACTGATCCACTTACAGTCCATGGGAGACCTGGGATACAAGCAGAGCTACGCAAAGCAGGACCAGCAGAGGACAGGACAAACTCAAGGCAGGACCAGCAGAGGACAGGACAAAATCAAGGCAGGACCAGCAGAGGACAGGACAAAATCAAGGCAGGACCAGCAGAGGACAGGACAAACTCAAGGCAGGACCAGCAGAGGACAGGACAAACTTAAAGCAGGACCAGGAGAGGACAGGACAAACTCAAAGTAGGACGCGTAAAGGACAGGACAAACTCAAGGCAGGACCAGCAGAGGACAGGACAAAATCAAGGCAGGACCAGCAGAGGACAGGACAAACTCAAGGCAGGACCAGCAGAGGACAGGACAAACTCAAGGCAGGACCAGCAGAGGACAGGACAAACTTAAAGCAGGACCAGGAGAGGACAGGACAAACTCAAGGCAGGACCAGCAGAGGACAGGACAAACTTAAAGCAGGACCAGGAGAGGACAGGACAAACTCAAGGCGGGACCAGCAGAGGACAGGACAAACTTAAAGCAGGACCAGGAGAGGACAGGACAAACTCAAGGCAGGACCAGCAGAGGACAGGACAAAATCAAGTCAGGTGTAACTCAGGCCAGGACTAACTTAGATCCGGACAAACTCAGATCAGGTCTAACTCAGGTCTGGATTTACTCAGATCCAGACAAACTCAGGTCAGAACTAGCTCAAGTCAGGACTAGCTCAGGTCAGAACTATCTTAAGTCAGGACAAACTCAGGTCAGGACTAACTTAGGTCAGGACAAACTCAGGTCACGACTAACTCAGGTCAGAACTAGGTCAAGTCAGGACTAACTCAGGTCAGGACTAACTCAGGTCAGAAAAAACTCAGGAGGCAGGAGGAGCTTAGACCAGAATCTGGACTCAAAAAGAAAGCGGGCAGGAGGGCTCTGAGTGTCCCTGTGAGTCATGACACACGGTAACACACAGCGCGGGTCCCCATACACCCAGTCAGTGTTTGGGTAATAGAACAAGCTAAACAACGGGCCACAGGCTAATGTGTGATGTTTCTTTTTGTTTGAGGGTTGTGGTGTTGGCAGAGTCTGTTATTTTTAGGGGGAAATGAGCTGTGCTGGAGCCAGCAGCAGAGCGGGTACTACGGAGCATATAAATACACCCAGACACACACACACACACACACACACACACACACACACACACACACACACACACACACACACACACACACACACACACACACACACACACACACACACACACACTCACAGACAGACACACAGACAGACCCTCACACACACTCACAGACAGACAGGCACATGCACACACATGCACATATACAGGCACACACACCGGTACACACATACACACACACACACACACACACACACACAGACAGTGCAAAATCTGTGTGTCAGACTCAACGTGGTGATGGTCCCCTTGCATAGCTGCCTTTCCATCTCGAATTCCTAATAAACTTTCAGACCACAACCCACTCTGTCCGTCCACGTTCGCATGCCTTCCATAACCGACAGGAAATTGTCCTTTCTTTTCTTATCTTTTGATACCCTCACCATTCTATTTTCTGACCTGCGTGCACTGACTTTCGTTATGCGGCTTTGTCTCCTCCTGTTTGTACTTCCTGACTTGAAGGTGTGTGTGTGTGTGTGAGTGTGTGTGTGTGTGTGTGTGTTTATACACATGTGTGTGTGTGTGTTTGTGTGTGTGTGTGTGTGTGTGTGTGTGTGTGTGTGTGTCAATCGCATGAGAGCATGTCTATTTTAAACATTATGGTTCATAAAAGTAGATGCATCACATTGACTTACACACTGCCCCACTCCACCAATGACAGTCCACCAGTAAAAAACAAATGTCTGTCAGTCTTTTTATTTCCAACGTTCACCATCCCACAGAAACATACTGCAGATGTCCGTTGTGGCGCTTCAAACTGGACTGATTGTAAATAGTTTTTCCATAAATTCAGCATCAATCCAGAAAAAGCTGCTTGCAGACAGTTGTTCTGCTATCTATGTTGATGTGACCCATGTTTTTGGCTCTTGACTGATATGCAGACTCTGATTTCCTTTTAGAGCGTGTTGGGGTCGAAGCTACGTTTAAGGCGTTGACGTAAGCGTGATGTTTCGAGGGGTCAGGACAAGCCTAAAGGTCAATTTACGTACCTTCACCTTTCACCCTAATCATCCGTCCCACTTCAGACTGCCATTTTGTTTTCTCCAAGACTTCCCGCGGTCCATAAAACCAACCTTAAATATTCATCTTGGCTGTCCGTCGTGCCATTATTCTGTCGGCTTGGCCCAGTGCATGGCCCCATAGTAAACATGTCATATGAATTATTCTTTATTCATCCGTGCCTCTGCATGTCGGCTGTGGATGGAGTCATACCATAAGTCACCGCACTGGCTAATCTAAACAGTGCTCCTTAGTTTGCTGATGACAGCCCACGTGAAAACCTACGCGCGGGCCATGTGCAGCACGCCGCTCTCTCCTCTCTCTGTTTCACCCAGCGCGGCCACCGCGTCGGCTTGGTAACGCACAGCCCGCCCTGGCATCCATACCATAGTCTCCCTGCCAGCGAGAGGGGGGTGAAGCCTGAACATGGTGGAACAGTATGCGCCCGTCCAGCCATTAGAACCAGCATCTCTGTGTGGTGACCTGAGGCTAGTCTGGGAGCACGCTGCCCTCTACAGGCCAGACTGGGCGCTGCAGAGGCACGTCCACCGGTTTGAAGTGGGAGCGCCTGGGCGGATTACAGGGGTTAACCCGGGTCACGTACAGCAGCGCGCGTGCGACGCCTTGATGTGTCAGCTCACAGCAGGCCACACTCTGGCTCTCTTCCTCTTTCGGGGTTGCTGCACTTTGACCTGTAACGTGCTGGCGCACGTGAGAATGCGATAGTTTGTATCGCTTTGTCAACTGTGATTCAGCAGAATGGCTGTTTAAACTGCTGGCTGGCTCAATCTCTGTCGTGTCATCTCTGAGGTCAGGATCCCTGGTGCTGTGTGTCTGTCTAAATACATGCGTGCGTGTGAGTATTCTCTTCTGCCATTGAGGAAGGGGGAAGTTTGTTCTAGAACGCGTATCCCACGGTGCACAGTGCAGCTACTCTGACTGTGCATCCCTGCTGTCGACCCAACAGAGGAAAAGTGTTGGGACATTCAGAAATACAATGTAAAGACAGCATTTAGGAACATTCCTGATTTGCTGCACGACACTCTGCTATTTCTAATTTCTGTTTCTTTCTGGGGTTTGTGGGAGCATTCGACCTGGAGTGTGTTTGTGTTGCATTCATGCAGAGAGGCCCCCCTCACCCACACTGCTGACTCTACCAGGCTTAGGCCTTGGAGACTTAGCACGCAAACCACCACAGCCCAGGGCCTTCCCAGAGAGAGGGGTAAGAGGCAGGAAAAGAGTGAGAGAGAGAGAGGGAGAGAGAGAGGGAGAGAGAGAGAGAGGGAAAGAGAAAGAGAGGGAGAAAGAGAGAGAGAAAGAGGGGAAAAGAAGGAGAGAAAGAGAAAGAGAGAGAGAAAAAGGTAGAGAGAGAGGGAGAGGGAGAGAGAGACAAGTGTGTGAGGGTAAAGAAAGAGAACCAGGGCTTTGTGTTGGAGCAGCAGGAAGAGGGAGGATCTTTGTTGTTTTGTTAACTCTGTCTGGGAAGCAGAGGGTACCCGACATAAAGAAGAGATGAGGGATGGAGAGGAAAGACCAACACACACACACACACACACGCATATACACACACACACACACACACACACACACGTACACACGCATATACACACACACACACACACACACACACACACACACACACACACACACACACACACACACACGTACACAGGCATACACACACACACACACACACACACACACACACACACACACACAGACACACGTATATACACACACACACACACACACACACATGCATATACACACATATACACACGCACACACATACACACACACGCATATACACACACACACACACACACACACACATATACACACACACACACACACACACACACACACGCAAATACACACACACACACAGACCGCACACACACACACACACACACATGCATATACACACACACACACACACACACACAGACACACACACACACACAAACACGCATGCACGCACACACACATGCACACACGCACACACCCACACATACACACACTCGTCCAAGGTCTGGACCAGTCTCTTCCCACAAAAACACCCCTCCCTTGCAGAACATCACCTCACCCGGTCTCACGTGTTGATCCAGCATCTCCAGGGTCAGCGGTGGGCCAGGGGCGTGGCAGCTGCAGCGAGGCCAGGGACAGGTCGACCTCCACTGGGGGAGGACGGGGGAGAAGTGTGGTGGGGATGGGGGGAGGGGGGGTGTGCTGCTGCCTACTCTGAAGCTGCACCTGGGCGGCTGTGGCTGTGTTGCCGCTAGGCCTCTGCTCTCAAGGCTGCTCTCAAGGCTCCGGACGCAACCGCTCTTCCACAAGGGGGGCTCCCTGACGCGTCGCCCTGCCCTAGACCCAGCCGCTCCCCTGGGCCGCCGCGACGGGCCAACCTGTCGGCCATGAGCGCGGTAGCCACCGCCACCGCCACCGCCACCACCACCATCACCACCAACACCACCAACACCACCACCATCACCACCATCACCACCATCACCACCAACACCACCAACACCACCACCATCACCACCAACACCACCAACACCACCAACACCTCCACCACCACCACCACCATCACCACCAACACCACCAACACCACCACCACCGCCACCACCGCCACCATCACCACCAACACCACCAACACCACTCACCACCACCAACACCATCACCACCAACACCACCAACACCTCCACCACCACCGCCACCGCCACCGCCACCGCCACCGCCACCAACACCACTCACCACCACCAAGCCCACCCAGATGACCAGGTCGTCCATGAGCACATACACCAGCAAGTCCACCAACACCACCCCCACCACCACCTCCATCACCACCGCCACCACTACCACCACCACCACCACCACCACCACCAACACCACCGCCAGCACCCCCCCCACCACCTCCATCACCACCGCCACCACTACCACCACCGCCACCACCCCCACCACCACCACCACTACCACCC
>JAPMUY010000507.1:1360000-1397500 GCA_026901105.3 Galaxias olidus | reverse complement strand
GGGGGGGGGGGGTTCATGTGACTCGCGGTCCAGAGAGGAACATGACTGTGCCGTGCTGTGGTTCAGTAGCCGTTTAGACGAGTGGTTATTCTGTCCCTGCATACGCCCTGATGCTGCTGCTCCTATCATACCTTCACTTGGAACACACACACACACACACCCACACACACACACACACATGCGCGTGCACACGCACACACACACACACACACACTGAGCTCCGGTTTGTATGTGGGTTAGTCAGATGATGATGGACAGTGCTGAGAGCTACTGGCACGTGTCTGTCCTGTTCTCTCTCTCTCTCTCTCTCTCTCTCTCTCTCTCTCTCTCTCTCTCTCTCTCTCTCTCTCTCTCTCTCTCTCTCTCTCTCTCTCACACACACACACACACACACACACACACACGTCTAAAACAGAGGGAGTTTGCATAAGGGTTGTCTGAGCATGGACGCCATGAGCGATGACTGAAGCACTTTTCTCTCCAAGAGCACATAGAGTAGCCCTCGCGACAAAGTAACCGCACACTCAAACCCACATTGGCCCGTACACACACTTCAACACGGACACTCACGGATAACACACGGGTGCCACGGACACACCTACACACACACACACACACACACACACACACACACACACACTTTCCCAGGCACCCCGCTCGCGCACACACACACACACACACACACACACACACACACATACACACACACACACACTTATTCCATGCCACTGCTAGGGTCCAGGGACTGAACTATGTATGGCAACTTGTAACATCTACCACCACCATAAACCCCAGCTTTCCTGTAGTAACACGCTATCATTATAGAAACATAGACCTGTAAAGACTTATACACTGAAGAAGACCACACTGCGTCTGAATGTATGTTAATATGGAATATATGCTGTGTCAAAGATCTCACTCTTGTCGTGCTTTTACTCTATATGCAAATATCAAGAAGCAGTCATTCAACGTTTCAGTCATTTGAAAATGCTCTAAGGTGTGTGTGTGTGTGTGTGTGTGTGTGTTTGTGCATGTGTGTGAAAGAGAGATTATGCAAAGAGAGAGAGAGAGAGAAAGGATGTGCTAGCAAGAGTGCTGCGAATGTGTTGGTGTGTGTGTGTATGTGTGTGTATCTGTGTGTGTGTGTGTGTATGTGTGTCTGTGTGTATCTGTGTATGTGTGTGTGTGTGTGTGTGTGTGTATCTGTGTGTGCGTGTGTGTGTGTGTGTGTGTTTGTCTGTGTCTATCTGTGTATGTGTGTGTGTGTGTGTGTGTGTGTGTGTGTGTGTGTGTGTGTGTGCTTATGTGTGTGTGTGTGTGCATCACGTCGAGGTTACATTACACCCCCAGGCTCTCCTCCTCAGCCCTGACACCTATAAACACAATTTATGTGCCATAGATCACCACACATATATCATCACAGATATCAGGGCACACAGCCACGGGCAGAGGCAGCTCTGAGCGAGGGGCTGAGAGGAGCCAACCGGGGGGCTTAGGTTTCCCTCGGTTACCCCACTCTGCGGAGACCAGGAGGACGAGAAGTTTTCCTTTGGTTTCCCTCGGTTACCCCGTTCTGCGGAGACCAGGAGGAGAAGAAGAGGCAGCACACTGCCGAGCGGGGATTACACCCAAATCTACACCACATGCTCCGGACCACTTTTCCTTCCCTCTGCCTCGTCAATAGCTCAGCTTTCTGCTACTTCTTTCTGCTGTTTTTTATCTGCCAGCTCTCCATCTCTCTCTGGGTTCCTGTCGGTGTCTATGGTGTGACTAGTTACTCTGTGGTAAGTGGTAATGGAAGCCCGTGCCTCTCTGTCTCTCCCTGGGACGGTCTGTCATTGATCAGCCTCTCTGGATGGATCAGAGGAGACCAGGGAAGACGGTGATGAGACTCACTGCGTGTCAGACCAAAGAAGTCAGCACATCTGTCAGTCAGTCAGTATGTCTGTCAGTTTATCTTTCAGTCAGTCAGTATGTCTGTCAGTATATCTGTCAGTTACTCATCTAGTCAGTCAGTATGTCTGTGAGTTTATCTGTCAGTCAGTCAGTATGTCTGTCAGTATGTCTGTCTGTCAGTCAGTATGTCTGTCAGTTTATCTGTCAGTCAGTATGTCTGTCAGTTTATCTGTCAGTCAGCCAGTATGTCTGTCAGTATGTCTGTCTGTCAGTCAGTATGTCTGTCAGTTTATCTGTCAGTCAGTAGGTCTGTCAGTTACTCAGTCGTCTAGTCAGTCGGTAATCCAGTTATTCACTCTTTAGTCAGTCAGTATGTCAGTCTGTCTGTCAGTATGTCTGTCAGTTACTCACTCGTGAGTCAGTCCTTCAGTTAGTAATCCAGTTATTCACTCTTCTAGTAAGATTGTCAGTCAGTCAGTCTGTCTGTCAGTTTATCTGTCAGTTTATCAGTCAGTCAGTCAGTCAGTCAGTCAGTCAGTCAGTCAGTCAGTCAGTCAGTCAGTCAGTCAGTCAGTAATCCAGTTAGTCACTGATCTAGTCAGTCAGTCAGTTAGTATGTCAGTCAGTATGTCTGTCAGTTTATCTGTCAGTCAGTCAGTCAGTCAGTCAGTCAGTCTGTCCGTTTGGTGAGTATGCTTAACATGGTGGACGTGAGTGCACTGCAGGTCTCGTTCTATCTATTTTCACTGCTGCAGTTTATATTCCATCCAGACAGGGAGTACCTGATGGAGAGACATAGAGAGAGAAAGAGAGAGAGAGAGAGAGAGAGAGAGAGAGAGAGAGAGAGAGAGAGAGAGAGAGAGAGAGAGAGAGAGAGAGTGAGAGAGAAACAGACAGGGAGAGAGAGAGAGAGAGAGAGAGAGAGAGAGAGAGAGAGAGAGAAACAGGGAGTTCAGGAAGCCCATTATATATGATAACGTATTTTAAACCTCATAAAAACATATAATATATATACATATATGTGTATATATTATATGTATATAAATATATGATAAACGTATTATAATATATTAAAATATATGATATATATGTATGTGTGTGTGTGTGTGTGTGTGTGCGCGTGTATGTATGTACAAACACACACGCACATTGAAGGTAAATGACTGAACAACTTGAATCCGTATGCTGTACTGACCAGTTAGATACATTGAACTTAAGTCTACCATTAACAGTCATTGAGCTCCAATTTGAATGGAAGTCAATGAGGCTCCATAGACATACATGCATTTCTGAAATCAAAAAGTATAAATGATATCAAGATGAAACTTTGCAACTTTGATCAGTATGCTCTCCTGAGTATGTACATACCTCAATCATGTCTGTACTATAAACGGTCACTGATCTACAACTTGACTGTAAGTCTATGGGAGAGGCACTTAAACTGTAAACAACTCCAAATTATGGGATGTATCAATATGATTTTTAGTACGTTGACTAAGCTGGCCAAGCTGAGCGATATGCAGTTGGAACGGTGTTTGTAACATAAAAGCTGAAAAAGATGCTCCGTTAAGCATTTTTGATTGTGCCACATACATCCCATAATATTTTCTGAAATTGTTTACGTTTCATGATCCAGCATGTCAAGATGAGCATTTTGATGTATGAACCGTGTGTCTCGCATGAAAACTCAGTGAGATAATCCAGTTTCAGTGGTATATGCAAATGAGGCTCATTTACATATTTGCATAATTATAAAAGTATTAATTATATCAAAAATCTGAATAAGTTTCCAATGCACCATGATGTTCTGAACATTTTCCCATTAGAACCGTATACGTAACATAAAATTTGTAGGAGGAGTAGCGTTTCAGCTGAGACCTAAATAAAGCATGTTAATTAAGAATAATTAAAAATGTATAGATTACAAGTGAGAAATTTTGAAAAAGCATAAATCTGCGGACCAAGACGCACGTGTGGATATATGAACCGTATGTGTAGCATGTACGGAGGCTGAGCTCTGCGAGGACATTCGAAAAAGTGTGAAAAGGTGTGAAAAATGGCCATTTTTTGCAGTTTATTAAATATTATATTAATATCGTACATTAAATGATGTCACAGTATAAAAAGCACACATCTACAGATCAGTACGCACGTTTTGATATATGAACCGTATGTGTAGCATGTACGGTTATTGACATACGGAGGCCTACGGAAAAAACTATAATAATAATAATAATAAGTATGCGAGAGTACAAGAGTGTGCCACTTTCAGTGGGCACACTAATAATAAGTATGCGAGAGTACAAGAGTGTGCCACTTTGTATGACATTTCCTGAAGAAAATGTAGTGTGCCCACAACGCATGTGCTGTATGCTATAAGGATTGACTCATGATGTTACGTTTAATACTGTATGAATGTAAATGATTTAAAACAATAAAATATGTGTATTCTGTAAGTTTATTGTAACCTTATATACGGTATGTAAGTGTATGAAACCGTATGCAATTAGACTAGGAGTTCAGGAAGCCCATTATATATGATAACGTATTTTAAACCTCATAAAAACATATAATATATATATATTATTCTATATATATATATATATATATGTGTGTTAATATATATACATATATGTGTATATATTATATGTATATAAATATATGATAAACGTATTATAATATATTAAAATATATGATATATATGTATGTGTGTGTGTGTGTGTGTGTGTGCGCGTGTATGTATGTACAAACACACACGCACATTGAAGGTAAATGACTGAACAACTTGAATCCGTATGCTGTACTGACCAGTTAGATACATTGAACTTAAGTCTACCATTAACAGTCATTGAGCTCCAATTTGAATGGAAGTCAATGAGGCTCCATAGACATACATGCATTTCTGAAATCAAAAAGTATAAATGATATCAAGATGAAACTTTGCAACTTTGATCAGTATGCTCTCCTGAGTATGTACATACCTCAATCATGTCTGTACTATAAACGGTCACTTCTACAACTTGACTGTAAGTCTATGGGAGAGGCACTTAAACTGTAAACAACTCCAAATTATGGGATGTATCAATATGATTTTTAGTACGTTGACTAAGCTGGCCAAGCTGAGCGATATGCAGTTGGAACGGTGTTTGTAACATAAAAGCTGAAAAAGATGCTCCGTTAAGCATTTTTGATTGTGCCACATACATCCCATAATATTTTCTGAAATTGTTTACGTTTCATGATCCAGCATGTCAAGATGAGCATTTTGATGTATGAACCGTGTGTCTCGCATGAAAACTCAGTGAGATAATCCAGTTTCAGTGGTATATGCAAATGAGGCTCATTTACATATTTGCATAATAATAATTAAAAATGTATAGATTACAAGTGAGAAATTTTGAAAAAGCATAAATCTGCGGACTATGTGTGTGCGTGTGTGTGTGTGGGGTTAGTGGTGCAGGCTTGCGGGATATTAAGGCTCCTGGTTTGGTGAAACCTTTAGCCCAGGGCCCGGGCCTCCCAGGCCTCTCGCAAACCTCGCGGATCTCCACGGCATTCTTCTCATATTAAAAGAAAACAAGTTACACAAATCAGACAGATGGTTCTTGTTTGCGATGACAGTTGCAATTCTTCTCCTTCTCCCCCTCCCCTGCTCCTGCCTCTCCGCTCCGGTCCTCTCCGCTCCGGTCCTCCCTTTGTTTTCGTGGACGGCGCCAAGTCGTGCAACAGCAACAAGGCCGAGCAGCGCCCCCGTGCTCCAGTGGGCCTTGGGGAGCCGTTACCTGAGCGACCCGGCCGTGTTCTGTTACACCACTCAGAGCTCACACTGCTTGCTGCTGTCATTGGCCAAACACACGCCTGTTTTGATACGCACATTCAGACGCAAAACACTTTGGTGAACGGCATGCGGCGCGTGATCCCAACAGGAAACTGGACAGCTAGGCTCTATTGCCTGGGCCTCTTGGGGAAGGGATCGTACCTACTATAGCCAGGCTTACATCTGTATTACTGGCCTTATTCTAGAGAGAGAGAAAGAGAGAGAGAGAGAGAGAGAGAGAGAGAGAGAGAGAGAGAGAGAGAGAGAGAGAGAGAGAGAGAGAGAGAGAGAGAGAGACAGACAGAGACAGAGACAGAGACAGAGACAGAGACAGAGACAGAGACAGAGACAGAGAGAGAGAAAGAGACAGACAGAGAGACAAAAAAAGGTTACACTTGCCACACAAGGTAGATTTCAAAAAGGATTGCCTGTGTCGCGTGACATGTGTCTGATCTCTGTGGCCTCTCTGCTCCGAGACGGCCATCCGGAACCAACACACCGCCAAGTGGGTCCTCCTCGCCCGGGCCTTTGAAGATCAACTGGATGCCCCCACATAGATTATTGCTTTCCCCCAAAATCAAATCCTTTCCTAATATCTTCAAAAGGAGAGACATGTACCGCAGAAAGGGGATGTTCTAACCCTATAGGAATCCAGGAGCGTGGCTATATGGACGTAAGTTATGGTAGAAACAGAGAAACCATAACAACATAATAGATTATGCGTGTGGGACTCAGGGTCAAAACACTGAGGCAGAGGAGGAGGGAGGCAGGGAGGGAGTGAGGGAGGGAGGGAGGCAGGGAGGCAGGGAGGGAGGGAGGCAGGGAGGGAGGATTGTTGTGGGACAAAACCCAGGTGGGGGAGATAGGGGAAAATGCGTGGCGTACGTATAATAGGTGCAGCTGACCCTCGACCGCTTACTGTGGCTGCTTTCATACCTGCTACAGTCCCCCAGAAGGTAAGCAGACAGACAGAACGACAGACAGACAGACCGGCAGACCGGCCAAAACAGACATGCAGACGTTCGTGATTACAGATGCACATGCAAAAAAACAAACATGCATTTTTGGTTTCCATTCAGACGTCCAGAAAAGCTTTTTGCTTCCCTCCAGAAAAGCTTTTTGCTTCCCTCCAGAAAAGCTTTTTAAACCCGATGCCTTTGCTCCCCATTCAGCCATCTCACTGAGTGTACGAGCGGGTCGTGGACGGGGGTCGTGGACGGGGGCCGTGGAGGTCCAGGTCAGACGTGTGCTGGAGAGGAGCAGAGAGCGAGGACGTGTCGGACAGAGGCCCTGCAGCCTCCAGATGGTGAGCCGCGCAGATAGCATCTCCTCAAGCCTCAGTGCTGAGAGGGGAAAGTGACAAGCCCAGGGGACCGTGTCCCCCAGCAGGGGCCCTGCAGCGCCGTGGCAGGCCGAGGGAGCCTGTTGATGGGGGCAGCGCTGCCTGACTGCCCCCCTCCTCCATGCTGGTAGGGCCGCGTCACACGGGTGGGGCCGGCTCAAAGCTTTGCTCCGTGGAGCAGGGCCCAACGTCTGTCATCGGGGAGGGGGGTTTCAGCCGCGCAGCCAAGCTCAGCACCACTAGACTTCCCGCTACACCTGGGGGATGTAATGTGTACATTATTGAGAGAGCGGCGTGTGTGTGTGTGTGTGTGTGTGTGTGTGTGTGTGTCCCAGAGAGAGAGAGAGCAAACGGGCGAAGGGAGATTGTGCATGTGCGTGCTACAAGTATCTTTGAACAAATGGTGACATAGCATGTCACAATAATTTCTGTGAGTGGTTTAGGTTCATTAACTGTCAAACAGATTCCCCCTCTGCACACTTTCCAACACTCTAACACACACACACATACACACACGGGCGTGCGCGCGCGCACACACACACACACGTTGACTCGTAAAGCATGCAGGAGATAGAGGAACGTCTTATTGTTGACCTAATGGGTGACACGGTTTAAATCACATTTAACATGTAAGAAAACATGATCACTTCTACAGCCGGCGTTCATGGCCCGGACCCTTGTCCAAAACCCGCCCGCTTGCTCAGACGTAACCCCTGCCTCCCGACAAGCTTATCTCAGAGAGCGTCTATCTGTGTGGGCAATGAGGGCCTTCACCTGCTACCTAACTATGAGCTTTGTTGACATCAGGGGAACCAGGGGTTTGTGAATATAACATCACTACGGGCAGGTGAACGGGCTGGGAGGCAGTACACATTCACCATGCAGTGGGGTAAGGTGGCTGTCCTGTGCTGGAGGACAATGTTTTGCCCTGACTTCTTTCTTTTAACAGCCCACACTCACACAGTAGATGGTGATTATGTAGATGTTGATTATACGTAAGTCCTCCAAATCATCGTGCGCGTCATGTTGAATTGTCCATTCCTGAGAAACACCTGTTGACACACACACAAAAGCTCTTCGCCGTATCTGAGAATAACTCTTCCCATCTGGCAGAACATTACTTTTGAAAGCATGAAAAGAAAAAAAAAGTTTAGGAAGTCACACAATTAAAGGGTTGATGGATTACCAAACTCCGAGTGTTCGGAAAAACACGCCAGGAAGGGGAGAAAGCGATAAGGAAGGATGCCTTAGAGATGAACGGCGTGCTGAGGAGATAGCTTCCCCGCATGATATACGGCCCATGATAAATCAAGATGGCTCCTCTCCCTCTGCCACCTCATCCAAGCTGCCAGAGGGCATTGAGAACCAAGGAAGCATGCGATGCACGCCGGAGCCAATAATAGCCTATTCCCTCTGCTCTTTAGCGCTCTCTTGTAAATGAAAGCCATATTGTCTTCCATATGCTGGCCGGATGAAGAACTTCAGGGTTGGATCACGACATGGCCCATCGACCCATCAGAGAAAGATTTAGGCGGGATCGAGAACAATAGAACATGTCTCCATTTATGACTTGAATAAAAACGAACACTTTTAATGTTAACTTGACACGCTCACTAATCGCTGGACAGACAGACAACTATGAGCAATATGAGGACATTTATGATTTCATACTTACAATCCTTGATCACTGCTGCACTTCCATGCACTGAAGACATTCTCAGCTAAATAATGTATGTGACTAATTTAGAGTGTAACCACACACACACACACACACACACACACACACAGCAGGACTGAGCAGGCATGCCCACGCACCTCATCGTTGAATGTGTACAGTGATTTACCGTTGTGCTTAATAAACTCCTTAGACCCCGAGTGTGCTTTTCATCATAAGTTATCGTCAGGGAAGATAAAGCGCTCCGCTCCATAAACCTGTGAGCAGACAGACAGAGTGAGGTCTGCTGCTCTGTGCGATGCCTCCACTCCTGTCTTCTCACCTGGACCATGGAGGCTCTTCGCCAGTTTGTGAGTGAGCTTCAGGTCCCTTTTGGGTGGGGTGGGCTGTCAGACAGGGGTCCTACATGTACGGTGCTTGCTTGACACACACACACACACAGGCATACATGCACATTGGAATGCCCTTGGTTCAGGATGTGTAATAATTAATAGTTGTCAGCAGCTCTTTAGCGTAAGCAGGCGCTGACATACTGATCTCCAGAACTGCATGGAATGTGTGAAAGCCTCACAGGGGCGGGGGAGCTTAGGAGTGTATGTGTGTGTGTGTGTGTGTGTGTGTGTGTGTGAGAGAGAGAGAGTGTGTAGCTGAGTGTTTGTACGTAGACCCCAGGGGCAGATGATCCGGGTCACCAAGTTTGGGAGATCACCCTCATCTGCAACGATTTCGAGGCATTCCTGCACATCTGTGTAGGTTGTGTGCAAATGCGATACCAATCTCTCACCACTCATTAAGTTGAGGTCGGCAAAGCGTGTTTTTTTTTGGTGTGTGCCTGCGGGCAGTCTGTGTCGTAATCATTCTAGAATGAGTTGCTTTTTTATGTATCTTGAATTGACGGGGATAATCCATTATGTCATGCACATCTTTCCCATTTCCAAACATTTTCCTAAGCTATTTTAACGCTTACTGTGTGTTAACTTAATTTCTATTGCATACTATTATGGCTTTGGGTTGTTGCTGTTCCACTGCAGACCAGTAGATGGCATTGTAATCATTGAGGTTCACAATCTCTGGGCATGGAGTGCCCCCTACTGGCGTACACGAGTACTGCACGTCACGGCCTCGGTTAGGGCAGCAACTTTCAGCGTCCTTCAGCCAACTTTTGAGTTGACCAGTTCTCAGAGTCCCCCTGTGTATGAACAGTTCAAATTAAATGGGCTAGTGGAGCAAAGTACATGAAGGAACATCCTCTGCTATGTTTCCAACGCGGTTTACTACAGCTGTTACACTGGTTTCCTCAATTCCATTCCTACCTCACAAAGCATCCTCTCAGCTGTTAACATGAATGCGCTACTGCCTGAGAATATTAGAGTTCAATTACACGCAAATATCAATTAAATTAATAATAACCAAAAAATAATTTCAAGGCAAAATGAGTAAAGGCAATTAAGGTATAAGTTTAATATTTTTGAATAGAATGCATATACAAAGAACAGACTTCAGACAAAAAGCATTTGGTTTTGCACCAAAACAACAGGTTATATTAATAATTATACTGACATGGGCTGGACGTCAACCCAACTCCATGCCACCAGTAAAAAACTCTATCCACCAACCACGATCAACCAATCCGGATTCTTCACCACACTGTCCAAATGTCATTGGAGGTTTATTCTTAATCAAGTAATGACAGTTATTGTGATTTACTGGCAGGCAAGAGTTCAGATGAGTTCCGACACCTACAGTAAATGTAAAAGGAGTGAAAGTAACATTTTTGTATATTTATATAAAATCAAAAAAAACGGCACAAAAATAAAATAAAAAGAAAGATAAAAACAAAAACAAAAGATTTTGGTAAAAACATCTGGAGCCTACATCAATGTGTGTGTGCCAGCTTACATTATTATTACATCTGTTAAATCTATCGTCAGGACAAAGAACAGGGCTCCTTTACATGCATCATTTCCACAGCGTGACACCATACAGCTAGACTGAGAACAACGGGCGGTTCTTTACCACAGTGGCCATTCTTTCATTCTTTCATTTAATTCTTTCTGAGGCACACTATTCAGTTGTGGCTAAGTATTCAGAGCTTGTTTTTTTTTTTTTTTGATCATCAATAGACCGGTCAAAACAAGTGTTACAAAATGGGCGTCAGACCACATCACAGGCCGTATTGATTTTGAAAAGGGATGCCTCGTTCTATCAATTCTAACTGTATGGTCACGACAGGATTTCAATGCTAACGCTCACTTGGTCCCTGGCAACGCATTATATTAAGAACACACCACTTGTTGTGCTAACACTGTTTTTAAGTTCCCTGCTTCAAAAGGCCGACTCCTGTGGTCATCACAAAGACCCTCAGTTTATGGATGCCTTCAGTTCTTCAGTAAATACCACATTCCAAAAACAGAAAAAAAGAAGAAGAAAAGACCGCTCCACCCTCTGTAGCTCTCGGAGGATCGGGCCGAGGACAGCCACATGACTGCCAGCTCTACTTAGCTTGTGGAAGGGACCGGCAGGACTGGCGCGTGTTTTCTTTATTTTTTTCAGGTTACAAATCCACTAAACACCTGCACAGTATGCTCCAAAGTCCAAAAGCCTTTTTGGAATATGGAGTAAATATTAAGTACACAAAGGGGAAGGGGGCTGTTGGCAAACAAACAAACAAAAAGCAACACAAAAATAAGACTACTCTTTTTCGCACGTTTTCAGGTGTTGCTGAGAAAGTATGCCGAGTATGGGGATCGAGAGGTTAGTGTGCTTATCAAGAGCAGGAGGCGGGACTAAGTCATGCAGCTGGACTGGGCTAGGGGAGGGGCTTATCTCAACCAAAGTGATTGACAACTTAGTGGCATCGAATCTTCGAGTGAACAGGCAGAGACAACACTGACCTGACTAATCTATCACCTGTCAACCGGGGTTGACCATCATCCAATGGCTGTGCCACCTTGCCCAGCGGCCAGAGGGGCCAGAAGGGCCAGAGGGGCCCATGGGCAGGTTTTCTTCGGCCTCTCTCTCAGTCCACGGCAAACACGAGGGGTGGATCCTCTCATTATTGCAGAGAGAAATCGCAAACTTGGTTGGTGTTTGTGTTTGCTATGCAGTACAAAGCTGTTGACCAGCCTTAGGAGAGCACATAGCAATACAATGGTGGAGGTGAGGTGTGGAGGATGGTGGGGGTCTTGGGGCAGAATGTGTGTGTGTATGTGTGTGTGTGTGTGTGTGTGTGTGTATGGGTTTGAGGAGGAGAGGGGGGGGGGGATCACTCATAGCAGCACACATTTGCGTTTCTTCTTGGGCTCTGGGGGCTCCAATGCAGCCAGTATCGCCTCATCAAACACATTCTTTAGGCCTTTCTGTGGATACAAACACACAAACACACACAGGCTCAATGAAGGGGTAACACACACGCACACACACACACGGGTCAAACGAACAGGTTCAACAAAGACATTAAATGATGGAAACGTAAATCAATGGTAAAATGAACAGTGATAAGCTAACAGAGAAACAAAGGGCAACATAATCAGGGGCAAAGCAAAACAACCCTCTGCTGAAACGGGAAAAGCCTTGGAGTACATTTTGAGCTTGACCAGTCCATTTAAGGTCATGTGGCTGCCATTAAGCTATGCACACACTACATATTTTATGGCGTATGCGATTAAAATCTAGGCGTTTTCCGCCGACTTGTTCCTGTGTGGGCAAGCGGGCTTTGGATGAACTAGCTCTAGAGACCCAGAGCCTGATGCGGTGGGTTTATGTAGGGGTGAAGGGGTTAACACACAAACATGTGACCAGTGGACCCAGGTAAGGTGTGGCTGGCCAGTGGGAGTTCAAATCAAAAGGCAGGTCAAACAAGAAAGTGGAGAAACAAGGTAACACAAGTACAGGCTGAGGACATAAAGGTGGCTGGGGCCAAATTAACTTACAACGACCAGTCATCCCAGGAGAGCAAAGTAAAGCAACTCAGACACACACTCACACATTCAACACACTCCAAACGTAGTGAATATCAAATAGGGTTTTCTGTTTGTTAGTCTCAGTCTTTGCTGGCAGGGCAGCTTAGCATAGCCTTAGCCGTGTCATGTGGCGAGCTAAACCCAACGCTAAGCACAGCACCACTGTGATGATTTACACTCAACTCTGCCTACACATTACACTCCTCTACAGTCAACATGGGAGGAGAGAGAAAATACAGAGAAACAGGAGAATGCAATTTCAGTTATCCTTTATTCATTTCTGTCACAAATTTCACACAGTTATATATATATTATTCTTTCATCTTTCCCCTCCCAAAGATAGAATGAATTGCAGCAAATGGCACATCATTGAGTCATATAGAGAGACAGTTTGGCTAGCTTAACTGGTCGCCATGTTGAAGCAACTCCAGAGTAATATTAGTAGAAAGTACAATTGTTATAGAAGTATAGAAGAAACACAGGCTAGCCTTATTATGTCAAAGGTCAATATTATAGCTTCCGGTCCAAATGATTTGGCTTGGCCTCGACCACTCTCTCTGTATGTGACTCCGGTACGTAACAGTCCTACATGTCACTTTAGGCAGGCCGACGGGCCTGTCCTCACACATCAATCAGCAGTAGTACAAAAAAAATAACACATCAACATCAGGAGGCTGTCCTCAATAAGAGTTTAAATCACTGTCTATACCATGGGCCTGTGGTGAGCCCCCACACTCCCCCTCAGCTAGCCCTCTCCACACGGAAACACTGAAACAGGGGGAACGCATGAGGAAAAACAAACACAGGCTGCATCCCAAAAGATTCACACCGTACCCTACAGACATCCATGCTTTTCAAAGAGACCTTCCTGACCCATAACAGGGAAAAACACATGACAGACTTTGGATTGTGTCCGAGGAGGACTCGTTAATTAAATACTAGGCTAAAGATCAAGAAAACTCATTCTAAAGTAAGTGAGAAGAAACACAGAATGTTAGCAGGCTACATGTAACAATGCTAGCATGGTTACAGATTAGCTGAGTTGGAGCAGTGAACGAGAGAGATCCTTGAGGCGCGGCAGAGCCGATCGGACGAAGAAAAAGCAAGAGGGAGGGAAGGAAGGAAGGAAAGAGATGACGGCGCACTCAAAGAAAGGCAAGCTGCTGTGAAGGGAAGTGACACCAGGATGTGGGCTTTTGATCGCCATGGTAGTGTGCTGGCTGAGATGATGGAAGATCATAATGGGCTATATAGCCAACCCAAGAAACTGGGATGCAGCTGAAGATGTGAGGGGGAGAAGATGGTAAAGGGGTGGGCGGAGGGGGTAAAGAAGTGGAGAGGAGGGGAGGGGGGGATGTGGCACGGCGTAAAACCGGGGGGGGGGGGGGGGGGGGGGGGGGGGGACGAGCAGCGGCAGGGAGAGGAGGAGAGGAGAGGGAGACTTCTTTAAAATATACAGCATTTCCTCTTTCTCTGCGTCCCGGGCGGCTCGAGGGCGGCTAGGATAGCTTCATCAAATACATTCTTCAGCCCTCGCTACAAGAAGAAAGGGAGGGGAGAGAATGACAGTAGTTAGCTCAGCATACAGAGAGAGAGAGAGAGAGAGAGAGAGAGACAACATGTGGAAGAAAGAAGAAAGCAGAGGTGGATTAAGAGCAGTAGAAAAAAACAAGTGTCAACACCAGAGATGGAGACTGAAGGAACTGAGAGGCAACAACAGTGAGCAGGCTAGACAGCAGAGAGCATAACAGTTGATCTACGTCGGTGTGCACTGAAGGGATGGTGCAGGACAGGAAACAGGATGTTACATCAGCAGCTGCTGAGTCGCTCTGCCAGAGAAGATGGGGGGGAGGGGGGACGACGACGACGACAACGACTACAGCCCAGCTCCACGAGTCTATTGTTCTCCACAGGCTGATACTCCCCCAGGCTGCAGCAGACCAGACCAGCAGCAAGTCTAAAACTCTGCTCCGGGCTCAGCGGTGCATTGCAGCGGTGCATTGCCACAACCGTGGTGAAAACTTTGCAAATCAAAACCTCTTTCAAAACCATACTCTGCCTTAAAATAAATAGGTGCTCACATCCCGTGGGTCATATTTGCACAAGTCAATTACAAAACTTTTAGTTGTCAATTAACGTCAATGTAAACCCACTGAACACAGCTTACCCCAGCCTGAACCACACACAACAGCCTAGACTCATACAGCTTCCATGAAAACAGCCTAACACGTGTGAGGCGTTCTTACAGCAAGTACTCGGGCACAAACAGCTAGTGAGTCTCTTCCAGTAACAAAACGCATGTGACCACCTGTCTTCCACTTTCTTGTTTTGAACAGCATGACATTCATGTGAGAGGGGTGGTCCCGGAGGGAGGCAGAGAGCCAGGGAGGACCCTTACCTGCGTGAGGGCTGAGCACTCCACGTATTTGACGGCCTTGAGGTCCCTGGCCAGCTTCTCGGCTGTCTCAGGGGTGATGGGCTTCTGCTTGTTCTTGGCCAGCTTCTCGATGGTGGACGGGTCGTCCCTCAAGTCAATCTGGGTGCCCACCAACAGGAAGGGGGTCTTTGGACAGTGGTGGGTGATCTCCGGTACCCACTGAATAAAGCACACGCACACACACACACACACACACACACACACACACACACACACACACACACACACACACACACACACAGTGTTTAACCAACGGTCAGAAGAAAACAGAGAGGAGAGTGAAAGGAGAGTGGGAGGAGCGTGCCAGGGGGAGATGGGACTGGAGAGCTACAGGGGACGGACGCACCTTTTCTTTGACGTTTTCGAAGGAGGAGGGAGACACCACGGAGAAGCAGACAAGGAAGACGTCTGTCTGGGGATAGCTCAGAGGTCGTAACCTGTCGTAATCCTCCTGACCTGAAGTCACCAGAAGAAAGACGCAGCAAACAGTAAGCCCCAGACACCGACAGTTCCAGAGTCATATACATGCAGACAGGCCATTAAGGGACTGCTGTTACTGCAGACTGTTTAAGCAGAAACACAGAGCTAGAAAGACGACAGCTTCAACAGGCCTAGTCTAAAAGAACACTACTGGACACCCATCCTCTTCCTATGAGTCATCTGTATGAAAAGTAAAAGACGGAGAGAGAGACCATGACATGTCAACAGTCCATCCATCAAAAGCTTACCAGCCGTATCAAACAAGCCAAGAGTGTAGGGCTCCCCTCCGATCATAACAGTCACAGCATAGTTATCAAACACCTACAAAAACGCGAGGACACACACACACAGGGGGTTAGAAAACATGCCACGATCACACACACACAGAGCCCATTAGAGGAATGGTTCCTAAGACAAGGCTCATCTAATGACTAGGGATGGGCACGATTATTCAAATATTCTAAATAATGTGGGTATTCGAATATAGCTAAAGTTATTTATTTATGTTTTTGCCTAAAGTTCATTTAAATATTATTCGTTAGCGATATTGATTACATATTGTTTATAACGTGTACACCAATTCCATTGAGATATGTAAAAAGTAGAAAGAAAAAGCACAATTTCAATGCATTAGATACAATTTCCCTGCTTTCTTTTCATATATTCTTTTTATTTCGGTTAATCGATTAACCGAAATATTTTTGACAGAATATTCTAATAGTGACATGGCCTAAAATGCCCCTCCCCACTAATGACACGCTGACGTTCAAACGGAGCACTCACCGTGGGCACGTACTCGGATGGGAACTTGTTGGTGGTGTAGGAGATAAGCAGACATGTTTTACCCACTGCTCCATCTCCCACGACAACACACTTGATGGTCTGCATAGCTGTGCTTTGGATTCCTCACTACTCATTCAAGATCTGGGGAACAGAGGGGGGGGGAGAGAGAGAGAGAGAGAGAGAGAGAGAGAGAGAGAGAGAGAGAGAGAGAGAGAGAAAGAGGAAGGGAAGGAGAGGTAAATTAGTGATGATGATCACATCTGGGCTGTTATGAGTGACGGCAGTCCTACTGATCACTTGGCTGTAAATGTTTCATGGAATGGCCTTTGGGGGGCTAGCTCCTTAATGTATTGTTATGGTGACAGCCTCAAGCACTGTACACACAATTAATTGTGAGGTCATTGACATCAAGTAGAGTGTAGCTATTCCAATAATCAATGTGAAGCGCTATAGTGATGATGTGAGGATTCACGCCAATCAAGTATATCTTTCTGTAGAATTATTGAACCAATCAAATTTTCCACACACATCTCATGCGCTTTTGCGTTTAAAACACAGATAAAAGGAAAAGGCTGTCTGTCTCTAAGGTAATCCAGAAAACAAACAATGTCCATCTGAGGCTCTTACACAAAGGCTTTACACTCTCTCACTGCACCCCAGCAACACATCCAGAGTCTGACCACCCGGAACACAAGGCGCAAGCTGTGTGTCTCTATGGCAGATACAGAAAACACACCCTGTGGCCACCTTTACACAAGGCGCTAGCCGACTGCTTAATGTCAGTGTGGATTAATAGACATGCAAAGAGCAACCATCGGGAGAGGGGGTAAGTCGGCCAGTCGGACGCCTCTGCCTGCCTTTAGCACCTCATCCCTAGGGGGTCCTGTGAGAGCTGCATTAGCTAGAGCCAGGTAAGTAGAACGCCTTTCAAACGTGCACATGCGCATACACTACCCCAGCGGAAAGGGTTTGCCATAAGATGAGTGGTCTTCTATGGCAGGACCATTGGCTCCAGCTAGCAAGACATTGAATGCCTATTACTACCCACGATCAGTGTGGAAAATGCTCTCTGCAGCAGGTCTCCTTCCTACAGTGTAAAGAGCCACTGGACACCCAACAGTTATGTGATCTGTTAGATGTCAAACTTACAAGTAAATGGTCAGAAGAACTAGTGCATGCTAATCACTAAAAACAGCACATCATCACCAGTACCTACGCCATATCAAACACTGTTTCTTTTAGGCCAGGGAGGAACTAATGCCTTAGTCGGGCTCGATTAGGGCACGACAAGCATCCCTCGCACCCCCTTTGGTCCTTCTGTCTGTCCCTCTGCAGACCAGCTTTCCCCCGTCCCCTCCCCCTCTCTCTGTGCAGACAGCGAGTCACTGCAGCTTTAAGCTGAAGCATAACGTCATCTGTTTAGTGCTGCTGCACAGCATAGATCCACCCAGCAAGAAGATGCCTTTACAAACCAGGATTTGTCCATTTTTACTGCACAAAAAGCCAGACATTTATGGGTCAGCACAAAAATAGTACTAGGATTAATATTTAGGGACTGCTTATTGGAAGCATGCACAAGTAAGTACAGTGCACACATGTAGTAAATGGTATCACAAAATAGTATCAAACAGTCTGACATTACACATTGCAAAGTCATAGCCCAAAGGCTTATTTCTTAAGCTCACAGAAATCCACTCATATCAGACAAAATACAACAAGGTCAGCTACCAAACAACTCACAGAATCAGTTTAATAAAAGCTTGCAACACATAAGACAAGTCAAAACACCAGGGTACTCGCAAGCAAAATCCAGAGCATTTTCTCATGAGGCTTGCCACTTCACACGACTCTCCCAGCATGTGTTCCATGTAGTGGATGCTCACCACAGACCAAGAGAGTATTGTAGAGCTATGCAAAACTCTGCGCCACTGAAAGGGTAGCAGAGATTGTAGTGTCCGTGTCAAAATGGCATCAAAAACGTTCGGGGCTGAGCTGATCCATTCCTATCACATGACATGGGCTGCCACTTTATCAAAGAAATCATGGATTACCGTTTGTTATCGTTTGCTATGTATTAAAAATATAAATTCTAGTGGCATCTTAGTGGGTTAACTCAGTGGCCCTAACTTTTGTTTGGATAGGATGATAGGCAGCTGCCCAACCCCCACTCAGGTCAATTGGGGAGCAATCTTTCAAAACCCAAAATAGGCACGTCTGATGCTTTTGCCATTCAGAGTGGCGATTTTGGCCAAGGAGGCAACGACCTCATACCTTCCTCATAACCTGAGGCCCTAAAATATCTTGCCCTTAGAAACAACATATTGAGGGGTAGGGATAGGAAAAATAGCCCACTTTACAGGTATATGGTAGGCAATATAACACTCGACCAATTAGATTTAAACTGGACACCAAGTAGGTCTTACAAGCAAGCTGGCCTAGTAGGGCCAAACCAAAATGGACTGTCAAGTGGAATTTCCTATCCAAACTAAAAATGCACCTTTTTAACATCATTACATTTTGCTGTTTTTATGTTAGTGTGAAACGACCATACAAAGACACAGTGAATTTGCATTTTTAAACAACTATCCTTTTAAATAAGTAAGAATTCAAATGCATCTAAGCCACCATAAAACTCCAACACTGCCTATTCTGGTGTGAAAACAGCATACATCAATCAATAGCAGACTATGAGTTCGTACTATGACTGAGTGCAGGGCTAGGGTAATTTGCCCCGTTGTAATATTCAGAACAGGGAAAACATGTACTTTCTCAGTTATTAATATGGACACAAAATATTTATGTAACAATCGTTTTCAATCGTTTTTAACTAGGCTGCTGAGCTTTTTCAAGGGAGCTGGGGACTTGGCAACTGTAGTAATGACTATCCGCCTTAATCCACAAATGTTTGACTGTAGGCCAGCTAGTACCATGAAAGCAGGATAGCCAAATGAGCACACAATGAATTCAGACAATAAAGAACTAATTCTGAAGTATATAAAAAACATTTACAGACACCAAAGCTCAATTTATTTGACTAAAAGGTTTTACGGTGCTGAGGTCAAGATATTTTACTTAAACATTAAATAGCCTACCATCTCTTACTCGAGTAAAAACGAATACTGTATTACTTGAACTATCTAAGCATCTAAACCAGCCTGCTTATAACCCTGTATACTATAGAATCATAACATATACACACTATAACTATACAAGAGTTTATTTTTATTTTTAAACCAATCCACTGGGTCACATGTTGACTTAAATTCTGCTAAATCAAAGCTTATGTTATCGTCTTTCAAGTAAGTAAAACGTTCAGCTTTTCTTTTCTTTTTGCATCATAGCCAAAGTTAGCTAGCTTTACCGCTACCTACAGAAACCAACGTTTTGATAATTATTCAAATCTAATGTTAGTTTTTCTTATTGTAATGAATCATCATGGTCTTTTTCCCCAATTCCCTAAACGCGAGAATTGACCTTAGACAGGTAAAGTTAGCCAGCAGCGAACGTTGAACAACACGAGCTAATTAGCTAGAGAACTAGCCAGCATCGACTAGCTGATAGTAACTTACTTTCCATCCTAATGCCTGGCAAGTAAGTGGAAATATATCAGGGTGTCGATACACAAGCACATGCTAACGATCAGATCACAAGCAATAGGAACCTTTGGGCAAAAAGCCCTGTAATGTGTCAATAATAATAGTAAGCTAACATAGCTAACATTAACCAGTAGATTGCCGACGACTGCGACTCGTCAAACGAGCTATTTATTTAGCATTTCATAGCTAGATTTTAGCTAACGGATACGTCGCCGTTGTATGATATTGAGTATATTATATTAATGAAACTCCTGTGAAAATAAAGACCGATAGCTGGTAATAAACCGACGTAATTAGTGTAAATGTGACTACACAAATGAAGAAAATAAATGATTTTACCGTACCGTATCCTGTCTATGTGTCTCTGCGCCGGGCGTTGGCAGGTTCGCACTAGGGGCTTCCCAAGCAGCAGTACAGGGACCCAGTACGTAGTGCGTAACATCAAAACCCCCAAACTATTTACTATTACGTATTATTTTTATAGAACTCTACATGACTCTTTAAACTATTAAGGTACTTGTTAAATAATTGCAGATTAATAGCAATTAACAAAAATGTAATAACTCGCTATGGAATGACAACTATATTTCTCGAAATCGGGAGTCTCGTGGAATAAAATTGGCTTATTGTTATGTTACTGCTTTAAAATTCTCTAAAATCAATAGGTACATGCTACATTCCTGAAAAAAAATTGTTCAGCAATATCTGTAGCTTTATGTCTGACCTACATTTATTTCTTAAAACTATATTTTGCCTGTAGATGGCGGTATAAGTCTAGGTCTGCCAGAGCATGGAAAAAGCAGGTACACTGTATAATACAACAATAACATTGAAAATGTAAAGTAAATCAGTGATATAAATTGGTCACAAATTTAAGAAAACAAACTCAACTTTTATTTTTGTAAGGAGAACAACATTGTAAAAAGAAAAGTACATTATTTATGTTTATAAAAAGGTCATACTCAAACCATTTTTAAACAAAATAAGAAAAAAAATCCAGGGATGGCCAATGGATATCCGATAGACTGTCTAAATGGTTTATATGGTCACACTTTGTAGCAAGGTGATGTTGTCTCCTTTCAACATGATCCTCCCTATGAGACATTGAGAAAGGCAAAGAAAGTGTTGAAACAACTGTGTTGAAACAAGTGTGATTGCATGATAAGAGCAAGTGCAGGCAAGAAACACACATTCTGGGGGTCTTCTCCAAAACCATCTCTTGTTTATGGCAATCAACTGATATTTTATTGTTACAGGCTTTCATTGCATTGAGCACGCCGGAGTGCCATTCGCTTCCTTAAATAATTGTTTGTATAGAAAGAAATTGAGAGACTAATGTGCAATGCTTGTATCATGCAAATTGTCAGGTATGCATGAATCAATCCGCATGTATGCAGACAGGGAGAAACACCTCTTACCCAAGGGCTTTCTGTTCTTTGTTTTCATGTGGACCTCCTCAGCATCATCCAAAACAAGGTTCATGTACTCGTCAAAACCCTAGGTGGTTGTGAAAGGAAAAGAGTGATTTGTTTTACTGAGGTTGTAGTAGGAATATAACAATTTATCTTACAATTTAATGGGGCAAATAGGTTTTTGTGCCTGTTTACTTGTCTTGCCCGCCTGTCTACGCAAAAATTTGACTTTCAACTCCCTCCAGTGTAAGTTACCCAGCACATTTATGTTACTTTTCCAGCCAAATCAAGGCGAATCCTCAGTTTGAGGGGAATGTTGTCATTGTTAGATGTACACAGTAATACAATGGATTTGAACTTACAATGATACAGCCCTCTATCCGCATGTTCACCTGCTCATACAACCACACCTGGATTCGTGAGCGCTGTAGAGGGTAAGAAGAGGGAGATATTGTTAGCCTAGATATATATATATATATATTTTTTTTTTTTTTAACATTGTTTTTAAACTACCATAAAATACTACAGCACACCTAGTGAGTAGTTAATGGAAAATTCAGGATATCAATTGTGTAAAATCAAATACTTACATTTTGAAGATACCTAAAAATTAGGTTCTGGAAAATACTAAAGGTCAAGGAAATGCAAACTGGTAGTTTATATTTTGTTGCAGCTAAAATGATGGCTGACCAAAATATATCATCAGTAAAATTAAATTGTCAGACTATCCGCTGAAATACCAATTATAAAGGATGTATCATTTGCAGAATGCTTCGTTTTTTTTCATTAAAGTTGCACAATTATATTTTAAAAAAGCATTTGTTAACGTTACGTGAGATAAGTACGTAAAGTGCATTTTCATATAAGATTAGCTTCGCCTAGCCAGGTTACCTTATATGCTTTTCATATAAGCGTTGTCTATAACTTGAAGTAACACAAAGTATTTACTGTAAATAACAAATAGTATTCTAAGTGATTGAACTGACCACCTGACACACATTTCAGGCAAAATACGAGAGCCAGTACGCAGTAGTAGTAATGTTGGATGTTAGCGCACAACCAGCTAAACAAAGCGGTAACACATCGACCGATCTGGCAAGCAGAGCAAGCTACATGTATTAGTATCATTACTAAATTACGTTATCAATGAAGGATACAATCGGCTGCACCATAACCTTCTGGACCTTCTGTCCTTGTCCTCGGTACGCCATCTTTCAGTCGGAGTAGTGTTAAATATTCGGCAATAATTGACGATATGTATTTAACATCAACGGTGAAGAGGACCAGTCGAAGTCCTCACGTTGACAATGGCGGGCTTCCTTGTTCCTTCCGCCGCGTGCGTAAACGGAAAACGTTTTTGCACACATTAGCTAGTTGTTTTAAAAAGTAGCGCCTCAAGTGGCGAATTCATGCAAACGCAAGTGTACAAAACATGACAGAATGTGCTGGGTTGCTAGTATGTGGGTTGTTTTTTACACATGTAACCTAAATGTAAAAATGGGTAACAAAATGTACTAGTCGGTTATTTAACAGTAGACCACAATCTACAATTTAGGTCTGGGAACTCAATGCGGCTTGTGTGGGGAAGGCAAAAGGCATAATTCTGGCATTTTCAACCATAATGGAATTGGTGTGGAGTTATTTTATTTTATTTTACGTTTAGAAAAAACGTAATAATGCCCAATAACAAGTGTGAAATGTGTCCACTAATCAATTGGATGTCATAAAATGTTATAAACCTTTATTTTAACAGCACCTTTATGAAATATACTATATGCCTGTTTATTTCTACTTTATTACTTGAATACAATGACCGGAAAATGTATACTGTAGAAAATTTTAAGCGTTTCTAAATAATTTAGTTCACATATGTTTATCTTGGACAAAGTGCACAGTCCTACATGGGCAACCCTGCTGTCAATTAGAACTCATACTTGATGGTATGAATATATAACAGTGAGGAAAATAACAGTTTGGGTACAACTTCTCTTGATTTTGGTTTAGGAAAAATGTCTGTCAAATCTGACTTGAGGTTGAACTTGAACTACACTTATCCCTGAAATTTTAGTAAATAGTTTTTAGAGTAGGATTTTTTTCATTTTATTTTCATGCATTATAGGCAATTTTGCATGAAAAATTCATAACAATCATGACAATTTCAAAATGTGCCACAAAAATGTGGAGGATCGTTACTGTACTATACATTTATTTAGGCTGCATCCCATCTGCAGCCTAACACGAAGAAAATCATTCTATTTTGAGGACCTTCGGTCCACAAATACCTTAATCTAACGGCAAACCCATTTCTTAGGGGCAAATTGAGTGGTCTTCTTGTGTTATGTCCCAAAAATATGTATCTGCGATATTTCTACTGTAATCTGGAAATGGCGATCTCTCTTGAAAGTATTTTTACTTGGTGTGGTTATAGTAGTAGGGTAGTAGGTGTAGGACATTTCTTAGTTGAAGTTCTATGGGAATGAAAACGATTATCAAATATAATTTGATTGACTACACAGCTAGGTGAAATAATAGCTGTCCCTAAAATAAAGTAATATGTAATATGAAAGGAGCCTGAGAATACCACCATGGTCCATCAGAGGGCAGCATGTCCTATACCACACTTGTTGAGACCTATGGAGCAGGAAATGAATAAGGGAAGCTATGGTTTTGGTCAAGCACTGATGCTCACACACCAGATAATTCTTCCCTGTCTATGGAATCTCAAGGTATTGTTTGCAAGTCCAAAGTTGTGCTTGGTTAAATTAAAAGTGTTTGTGGTTAACATTAAAATAGTAAAAATAAAAGCTTTTTTAAGCTTCTACAGTTTTAAAACACTCTCTTGCTTGTGAGTTTGTAATAGCACTTGGTGAATGGTGCAATGACTATAACACAATTTACATGATGTGACCATAGTTGGCCATAATATATTCATTGCTTTATGGCAACAAGATTGACAATTTATTTGTGTACAATGTATATGTAATATGATGAGATGAGCCAGCGAGTTCAGCCTTGAGTGTGCAGTTAACAATAGTATTAATAACATGCAACACTGGCCTCTGTCCCTCTGCAGAGTCAGTGTGATGGAAATAAGCAACCGAGGACAGACGGGAGTCCGCAAGTGGGGGAAAGAAAAGGAGCAAGAAGCCTGGATGGCGCAGGAAGAAGTGTCGTCTTTCAGGGCAACAGCCCTTGGCTTCATCTTAAAAGGAAGGGGTGCCACTGCCTGTGGTAGCCTGCATCGCTCATCAGACATCCTTGTCAAGTGCCAGATGCTTGTCTTTGTGTTGAAGAGAGGAATGGCCTGCTGACTCTCAATGCCACACGCCTGCTCACATTCTCAAGGAAGTCTGAGTGCAGGGAGACATTGCAGACGCAGGCAGTTCAGCAGCCAGTCAAGGGTCGCCCAGAAGTGCAGTTAAAACTGCATCTAACGTGCACAGGGCAATGTTTCAATGTATGCAGATATGCACATGATTTCCCTTTAATGTTGCAGAAATATGTTTTTACACACTGTCAATTTGGGCATACATTATTGTTTGAACGCAGCCTGCCCGTCGCTAAACCCAGAGGAAAGGCCTTTTTCAATCAACCATCTTAGATTATATCATTGTTTCTTACTTGTATGACAAATACATGATAGACTTGGCTCCTGCATGTTCTCTCCCATGAAGCCTGGTTCTCAGGCTAGCCTATTTGGTGCCAGTCTCACTCTGCCAGACTGTCCGACTGGGTATTCACAATGCACTTGTTATGTGGCAGTTCTGAATCTTTGGATGTGGAAGTATCAATCGTGTTCCATTCTTACACATAGCACTACCAGTCTGTTTTCAGATGTGTAGATATTTACTAACAATGACACTGACGTAGGAGTTAAAAGACACACCATAAAAATATTGAACTAGGATTGTTAGTTTAACCAGTGTCCATTTTGTCATATTCAGACATGGTCAGAAAAATGTGTCTGTGATGGGGACGTCATTCAGATATAATCACAGACATGATTACATTATCAACAAAATAAACAGTTTGCTTATTTTAACACACACAAAAGGTTATGGTAGAATGACTGCTGGGGATGGGAGTTTCCATCATGGCTAGTTGCTGCTTTAGCAGGTATGTCAAATGGAGTGGGTTTAAACAAAGTTAAGGCAAATGAAAAACGATTCACTTTTAAATTAAAGGCTGGTCCTTTCTGGCTGGCAGGGCAAATGAACAGCTGTTCCCCTTATTCTAATGTGGGTGCTTAATGTTCTGATAACATCAACCTGAAATCTTACCCTATGGAGGTATTTTACGAATCTTACTGAAAAAAATGGAGCCTGATCTAGTCAGCTAGTCTCCTACAGAGAAAACAAGAGGGGGAAAAAAGTTTTCAACTTGTTCACACTTTTTCTTTTAAACAATCCATTCAAAGAGCGTCGCCTTTGACTTTCTCATACGGCTCTTATCTTGTTTTAACAGGGACGGCGAGATGCACAATTCATTTATTTTCCCTTCAATTAACACTGTGAATAATACCCAGGTCTGATAAGAGCTTTTTGTTTCAAAACAGTGTTTGTGAAAACAAGGAAATGTGAAGGCATTTTTCATTGTGTTTTTTTGGCGGTAACACACAGGATCTGATACACAGCAGTGCAGTGCTGAAGCCAGTCCAGAACTTCTAGAAGTTCGGCGAGTCAGTTGGAAGGTGCTGGACAGGTTTCAGGAATGCCCCGAGAGACGATTCCGAGGAGTGGAACTGGCTAGAGCAGTTTGGTTGCTTGCCGGACACAGAATGAATGCACCGATATTGACGGATTACCTCAAGGAAGTTCTGGTGATCTGGTCATGACTGTGCGTGCCTCGCTATGGTTTAAGCAGAGACCTGGTCTATAGGCCACTGACCTCCTTGCTGGCAACAGAGCCTATGACAATGAAAAACTGAAAAGAAAGAACGGCTGTGTTTATTTTGTTAATACAATACCCTAAGGTATTCTTATGTACGCCAAAGGCCCTTAATTTATTCACGTGTGAGTACTTTTGGGTTAGAGAAGACCATCCACAAAGGTTTATCTTACATAGGTTATGTATACCATAGTATGGAAAAAATTGCATGCTGATTTATGTTACAGAAGAGACATTTTATCTTGCCAGATTATTTTGTTTCCTGTTTCATCTGTTCATGAAACTGACACCTGCTTGCACACATACACAAACACACACATTTACTCAAATATAAACACAAACACACACACTCACACACACACACACACACACACACACACACACACACACACACACTGGTGGATCTAAATAAAGTGCCTAAATATGGCAAACAAAAGATCTGCAGGAGAGCGAAAGGAGAAGCGGAACAAAAAACAAACGAGTAATGAAATTATAACAATATGGAGTGAGGGAGAGGTAGAGAGAAAGAGGCAAAGAAAGCGAGTAGGGTGCGGGTGCCACAATGGCAGGGAACAATCGTGCCGCGTCAATGGAAAAAGAGAGGCGGGGGGAGGGCTATCTGGACAATAGAACCGGTGACAGGAGCACAATGGCTGCAGTGTTTTCAATTAGACATTATCTCATAGACAGAGTGGCAGGTTTCATTGTGTGAGGGGGCTATTTCAGGGCTGCCTTTGTGTGGGGCAGTGCCGTAGCCCCCCTCCACCCCCCCACCCCCACCCCCTTCTCCAAACTCCCTCCATCCCCTCTCGCCCCCACATAGAGCCGGTTCTCTCTGTGTGTGTGTGTGTGTGTGTGTGTGTGTGTGTGTGTGTGTGTGTGTGTGTGTGTGTGTGTGTGTGTGTGTGTGTGCGCGCGCGTGTGGGTGTTCGCGTCCGTGGAAAGAGCAAAGGCCCTTTTTTTATGGCCCAGTGTTTGCTTTCCATCAGTGCAGGTCTGAAGGTGGCTGGCTGCAGGGACTGGGCCTCGGAGAGGGAGAAACGGAGTGAGTGAGGGAGGGGAGGAGAGGAGCTTGATAGAATCAAAGGACAGCAAGACCGTGCTCCTTCACTCTGGCCTCGACACCTCCCTCCATTGTCCAGCCGCACAGCTTGCGGTGTGGCAAATTCTTCCGTGCTCATCCTCGATGCGACAGCGAGGACCCCGAGAACTTCTCGTGAATACTATGTAGCAGCTATCTGCTCCA
Organism: Galaxias olidus; assembly: GCA_026901105.3. Classification (NCBI taxonomy): domain Eukaryota; kingdom Metazoa; phylum Chordata; class Actinopteri; order Galaxiiformes; family Galaxiidae; genus Galaxias; species Galaxias olidus. The sequence continues at coordinate 1,369,967 of JAPMUY010000507.1, read as the reverse complement.
TCATGCCGTTGCGGCCTACGTATCTCCATAGAGTAGTGTTTCCGAACAGCGCCTCTGTATTTCTCTGTGCTAGCAGATGTGTTGTTTTGCTATGTTCAGCGGAAGTCTGGTGTGAATGGGGGGGCTGCTGCGGTCCACTCGCTTCTCAGAAATAATGTGAATGTTTCTTATCGGATTGAAGAACGTGAAGCACACAAATACACAGTCAAGCACAAATAGGCTCGCAAGAGCACACACACACACACACACACACACACACAGACAAACACGCAAAAACAAACAGCAGCGTGGGTTGTGCTTTTGACTTGAATCTTCCCAAGGCAAGTTCTCTGTGCGGTCGATAAATGTCACCGTGTGTTGGTGTGTGTTGGTGTGTGTTGGTGTGTGTTGGTGTGTCTTGGTGTACACCCTCTTGTTTCCTCCGTCGCTTTTTGCATTTTGGCGGAGACACCCTCGTTTATCTAAGTGCACACCTCGACAAATCAGCCTTATCGTTCTGATATTGTGTCAGCTAAGCAGTATAGCCCTCTGAGGTTTTTCCACTGTTGGCACTATCTACAAGTGTCACCATCAGTCAGTGCAGTGACTCGTCCCTCGCTGTTCACACCTAATTCAACACTTTAAGTCTAATTTCATGGGAAAAAACCCCAACCATCTTTTGGTGTCAACTGGATTGATTCATTTAACTTTGCAATAAAAAAAAATTCTGACATCATCAAAGGAAGCATTGCTCCTGGACAGGCCGGGCTATTTCTATTTCCAGAGGTTATTGTGAGCTATTTATGTTGCATGCTCTGAAACCAGTTTTCAACTTTTCCAGCTCACCAGGATAAGGCTGTGACCTTTCACTGGTCAGATCCTCGTAATAAGCCCATTTGGCGATTCCGTGCTACACTCCTAAGGCTCGCGCCACAGCTCCATGCCACAGCTCCATGCCACAGCTCCACGCCACAGCTCCACGCCACAGCCATACACCACAACGGCTGTCCGTGTTTGTGAGCGTCGCACAGCCCAGGCACACTGATAGACATCGAAGGGGGGAGAGAGCCTGTGTGGCCTGATACCAATCTCTGCCATCCAACCAGAGCAGGGGGCTGCAAACCACAGAAAAGAGGTGCAGAGAGACAAGGTGGCATACAGGAAGACGGTTTGGTAATCCACTTCAGTTTAGGTCGTGGTTGTTATGATATGTTACACATAGGGTGGGTTGCTGATGCAAAAATAACAGCCAACAACGGCCACTGCAGTCACTCAGGGTGGGTTGTAGCAGTGTGGTGATAGCGCTGGGCTGACATGAAAGAACCGTGCGCTATCGAGAATTGCATCAGTGTCCCACCTTCTACAAGGAGCATCAACACCAGCTTGACTTTCTGCTACACATCAAGTCGAAAAGCAAACCACAGCTACCAATGCAGGGCCGCGCAGGCCAACTTAGTCCAGGAAAAAATAAACAGAAACAGTCGCTTGGCGCGGCTCAGAATGGCTTGGCTTTTCTCGTCAGAGTAGACAAAGGTACATGCCCTGAGAGGCAAAGGAAAGAATAAAGGTAGCTGATCCTGAGGTGTGTGTGTGCGTGTGTGTGCGTGTGTGTGCGTGCGTGTGTGTGCGTGTGTGCGTGTGTGTGTGTGTGTGTGTGTGTGTGTGTGTGTGTGTGTGTGTGTGTGTGTGTGTGTCTGTGAAGTGGCGGGTGAAAGAAAGAACTGGAGGGAGGGGAGAAAAAAAAGAAAAGAAAAAGAGTCTGAAAGCAGAAGAAAAGAGAAGAAAGAAAAGAGAGAGGGAGCGGGAGAGAAGGAAAGAAAGGGCAAAGGGGAGAGAAAAAGGAGAAGTGGAGAAAGGGTTCTGTAATCCCAGAATAGTGGTGTTGTGCTGTCTCCATGGTGACAGGCACAAAGGCCTGTGGTTGGCCATTGATGGCTAATTGTATTCTTCACAGCTCTTTTGTTAATTGTTGTCTGCCCAGCTCCCACTTCCTGCTGGGCCATAGCACAAAGCCATGAACAGGGGGGGATTAGAAATGGCACATCAGGTCCCAACGCTCAGCTAGCTATCTCACTCTCCCTCTCTCTCTCTGTCTCTCTCTCTCTCTCCGTCTCTTTCTTTCTCCCTGCCGGCCATTGGTCTCTCTCTATTGCGCCCTATAGTTCCATGACCTCTCTGTATCAGCCGGTCTAAATTGAGCTGTAGCTCTCTTTTCGCTCGTCTTAGTCTACAGGCCCGTCCTTCCTCTTTCTTACACTCTCTTTGTCTTTCAAAAAAACCTCTTACTTTAGAGGGACGTGTTACTGTCCTTTTCGTTCACCATGATAGTTAACTTTTTTTTAAATGCACTGTTCAAACAAGGCCTCTAGTATAATAATACCCAAAGCAACTTAAATGACCATGAATATTTATCTTCTTCCTGCACAGGTCGCCATGACTGATGCAAGTCCTCACACTATTAGGCTACACTGTAGCTGCTAGAGTATCTGCATATCTCAGGCTGCACTGAATGAGACACCTGCACTCCCTGACAGACCAACTTCCCAATTGTTGGAATAATAATAACAATAATAGATAATAATACAATCCCACTTAGGTATAAAAAAAAAATCATGACGACATGAAGGCCAAATCATATCCCTTCTTTTAGCGTGTTTGTTTCATCTTCCTGAGATCTAATGTGCAAGTAAGAATTGTTCATTTGAAAGGAAGCAATTCACATACAAACACAGATGCACACACAGATAAATAGATTTTTTTTATTTGTAAATCTACGTAATAGGTATACATTTTTTACACTATTTTGGTAACTGAGAATGTAGCAGGGAACTTCGTGTCGCAATATAAAATAATACTGTTGAGAGAAATTCAATTTATTTTCCAAGACCTCTGTTGCGGGAGCAATAGGAGACCTCTCCCTTTAAGTGGGAGGTGAGTGGCAGAGAGCGTGAATGTTGGAAACAAAACACCAGAAAGTCATCGGGCGAGCAAGGAGAGGTTGCTCCAACACAAGATAAAATAATAACGCTGACATTACATCTTTCCTTAACCATCACTGAAGACCAGAGGAGTCAAAATAACGACTCTAATCTGTATAAACCGCCGTGTTTTGCATGCGGTGAGCCATCACCACTGCGCTCGGAAAAACCGCGGAGGGACGGAAGTTTGGAAAGCCCGGGCGCAACGAGAGTGGTGAGTACTCAGCTTGCTGGGGCAGTGAGTGGGCAGTGAGTAGAATGGAGCGCAGTAGTGGTGGCGAGTTAATTTCACTTAATCACTTCAATTACTCTTACATGAGTGATGCTATCTTGTCCAACAATAATGATTTAATCAAACTCCATAATCAACTCTGGAAATTGTTTGGCTTCAGACTACTAAACTATGATACTGTAAATAACGTTTTGGTACTTTAATTTTCTCCATGTCATACATAAATTACTGGCGCTCGATGCTTTTTTATTTTTAAGACGAAGAGTAATCAGTTAAGTCAGGCAGGTGATTTGTGGAGGGGTTAAATTGTGTCTGAACGTCAAAGCCGTTGACAGCATCTTTCGTTGGCAGCTCGAGCAATTAACTGCTCAAGATGAATGCGAATTCTCTTGGCAGATGCAAATGAGAATATATTTGCTATTTTCCCAAGAATAGCTGCAAGTGTTGACATTCACGTGTTAGGACATCATATTTTTTTGAATATTTTACAGTTGTCTTTTACAGTGGAGTTTATCAAGTTATGAACTGCTAGAACAATGCAGGGTCTGTTGACTTTAGTTTTGGCTTAGGATGACAGGGAGTAGAGTTCATGCCTTCATATGTTTATATCCATTTATGTACTAAGTAATTAAGGCCTTTAAATATATTATGTGCCATGCAAAAGTTAATGAAAGTTCATGTAACACCTTTCAAATAGAGTATACAGTAACTTTCTGTGTCTGTCTGTGCGTGTCTGTCTGTGTGTGTTTTGTCTCTGTGTGTTTGTCTGTCATTTTACAGTGGCTGGCTGCTCACAAAGCTTTATGTCAATGGGGAGTCCCTGACCTTTCTTTTTGTTGATCTACTCTCTTGTCTTGTCTCTCTTCCTCCAACTCCTTTTTTGGCAGCCGAGATAGATACCATTTGAATAAACAGAGAGACCGTCAGAACAGACATGCATGTGTCTTTACGCTAGGTGATATGCATGTATCTATTTCTTTCTCAGTCTCTCTGTCTCTTGTTTCTTTCCCTGATCATATTTAGCACCCAAGCCTGCTTTGGTTAGTGCTCGATGGCCAGTCTAAAGCTAGATGGATAGACAGCCTTCAATACCCATCAAACCTTGGCCACATTGACAAGTCACTGGTGCATTTTTTTTTCATTTTGTCATCGCTATCAGTGCTTGGGTCCAACTTATTAGTGCTAGGATTCCATTCAGTGCTTGGCTGCTTTTTATTTGAGGCGTACCCTGCACTGAAACAGTTATGCCCTTGCAAAACACCGTCAACGGTCTAGCTTTACCTCTCAACAACCCCCCCCCCCCACACACACACACACACACACACACAGACACACCACCACACGTACCATCTGTAACTGCTTTATGTTCCTATAGGTGAATGGGTTCATATGGGAGCAAGGTGGCGCTCTCTCTATCTCTATCCCCCATCTCTCTCTCTCTCTCTCTCTATCTATCCCCCATCTCTCTCTCTCTCTCTCTCTCTCTCTCTCTCTCTCTCTCATTATTTATCTGTTAAGAAATGAAATTAGCTACACAATATTCTTCACTTTGTCTGCACTTATATATATGGAATATATGTCTCAATATATGGAATAACGCTTTTTATTGCTAGGTCTGTGTGTAGATAAATATTGTTTTGTGCGTGCTTGGCTATGTAATTTCAATACAAATTTGTTGGCATTTTTTAACAAAGTGCTTTAAAAATGATTAAAAAAAAAAAAAAAGTTGTCAGACACAAAAGAATGTACATTAAAAAAATCTGAGCAATGAAAAACTATGAACTACAATAGAATTAAAAAAAAAGAGCAATCGATAAAACCAGAAAAGAAAGTAGCAATTCTAAAAACAATAGCAAACTTAATGGAAAGGTTAACAATGGAACACTTGTTTATATAACTAAGCCCCTGGTGCAGATTTACTAGATCACGGAGCTGTGAGCATCAGGCAGCCATAGGTATTTCAGTAGTCTGTTCCAGAGTGAAGGGGACCTGATGGCAAAAGCCCAACCACCCTGAGCACTGTGTCTAGACTTGACACAGAGCTTCGTTTGAGGACCTAAGAAAGTGTTTCAGATGATAAGGTGTGAAAGGTTCCACAGCATTAACTGGGACTAGCTCCTTTGCACCATTTCCTACACATCAGACATCTCCATAAGGGCAACAGAGCGGACAAAGGCTTTCCTCTGTCTTCCTCTGACCCCCTGTATGGCCCTTTGCATTGTTCTCCACGTCCTATTGAACCAGTGGTCCATGGAGACACACTACAATAGAGACAGGAGTGTGTGTGTGTGTGTGTGTGTGTGTGTGTGTGTGTGTGTGTGTTTGCGTGTGCGTGTGTGTTCGTTCCTCAGCCACTCAGGCATCAGGGCACAGCTTGAAACCAGACTAATCAAATGAAACAATGATGCATACAACTCCTGTGTTTGTATTCTTCAATCAGCAGGCTGTGAATTTTAAGTTAATCAAAACAAAAATATCTCAGCTATTTGCTTTAGCAGTAGTGTTTCAGGCCCACCATGTTGGCTAGCAACTTGTAGAGACTACATAAATGTGTGGCCCGGAACTCGATCACCAAGCTCCTCTGGAAAGTCACCTGGAGACCAGAGGGACTGTGCAGGTTTCTGTTGCGTGGGGAGTCCCAGAGGGGTGGTGCCGGGCGACTTCTCAGTGCACTCCCTCTGCTGGTTCCTCTTGATGCCAGAGCTCAGAGTTTTGTGACACGGCCAGAGTTGTCCCCCTCTTCACTTCTGTTGACGAGAACATGAGGAGAAGGACAGTTCACGTTGTAATCGTCGATCTTTAACGACGTCCGAGTGGGTTTGAGTCGAGTGAGATTGGACAGGTCTAGTGACTCCGAACTTCATGAACCTCAGACTTTGAAATCGATTGACACTACTGTGTAATCCTCGTCTTTAGCTGTTGCATTCACTACGGGTGATAACTCCATAACACCTATATTAAGCTGGTTCTATACCAAACAGAACTTTCCATCTTGAGGCTTACGCTACTGAGACCCAGTAGATTTTTTTTTTTTCATTTGGGGCCCAGTGTTAGACAAGATGCTAATGTACTAATAATAAATCATCAATAATAATGAATGGCATTTAATATAGCACTTTTCTAGACACCAAAAGCACTTTACACTGTGTAGTGGGGGGACTCCACCCGGGTTCTAGCCATATAGGAAACACTTAACGTCGACATCCCCTTAACATCTCCTTCGTTCGCTGTGACACGTTGATAAGCAGTCTGAGGGGAAAGGACGCGGGGATTCTGTCACAGAGCTGTCATAGCAGAACGTCTAGATCCCACAGAGGAGCACACTGACACTGCCCCTCCACCTACTGCCGCTGTCAGCCACACCAGTTACCTTCAGGTAAGACCCCTCCCTTGTCATCGATCGTCCACACACCGATCCAACCAAAGTTTGTCTTCTACTTACCCAGTCAACTAGAACGAGGGATTTTAGATTTGGTAGGTGATGGATTGTTATTTGCCATGCCGTTACCTAAATTGTCGGGTAAAAACAAAAATTGCGTAGCACGCATGTCGTCGATTGATATTTGTGTCAGATGGCTTTATTAGGCATAAACCTTTCTTTTTTTTTTACCCTGTAAATCATTTTGATTAGACAAAGGGTTGCCAGCTACTGCACTGTTCCCTCTTTAGATTGAGACACAAATGTAGATTGGTCTAAAGTATTTACTTGTTGCATGTTCTGACACAGTGAACTACTTATTAACTGTGATAAATCAGTCTGAACAAGAAAGAACGGAAGTGTCTTTTGAATGCTGCCCTGCCTTTCTCATGCCACAGCTAAACAGGTTCTAATCCCCGTAGAATATGGGGACCTTTTCTTTTCTGTAGGTTTCCCCGTAAATGTGTGTGTGTGTGTGCGTGTGTGTGTGTGTGCGTGTGTGTGTGTGTGTGTGTGTGTGTGTGCAGAGATCATGAGGTGGGGTGCAGTGTCAAAATACAGGCTCGAACAGGGCCAAGGTGTGTTTCATAGAAGCTGAATAGAGTTTTGGAATATTCCTTTGTTATGAAGAATGCGTCGTTTGCCCTTTTCGTTGTTTGTATAATGTGAGCAAATGCAATTAAACACAGGGAGATGTTACTTTTAGAAGAGTATTTATTGTATGGGCGCTGCTCGCAGCATATAAAAATAAAATGCAATCATTCAATCTTTTTTTTTTTTCACTGTAAGCCAATAGACCTACATGATTCAGTAACTAGACGAACGTGGAAGTTCTGCTTTTTAAATAATAAACACAATTTTCTTCAATGCAAACCTATGTATTTGCATGGGCAGAGTGGTGATGTTCATGTGGGGAACACAGAAAGACAGTGAAACAGTCAGATGGAGCCATGTCTGGTGACGGATTCTATTAATGTCGGTTAGTTTGCACCCTTTGTCGGGTGGATTTGTTTATTTTTGTCATCACACATGATTCACAACACTTCTTTTGACTAGCAGAGCTTCACCTTCAGAAAACACAAAGAAAAACAGGCAAATTTCCAGCTAAATTTACATGTATTTCCCCATGATTTCAAACAACACCGTATTGTTGAATCTTTTAGAATAACTCGTAATCATTGTGTGTGTGTGTGTGTGTGTGTGTGTGTGTGTGTGTGTGTGTGTGTGTGTGTGGTCACTTGCAAATCAGTATGTTGGCGCCATAGTTGAAATCACTCGCCTTTTTTTTGCAACTATTACTGTATACCTGTAATACATACAATTATATCTTCGTTCACAGAACTTGTGGTGTGAATGCTGTGGTCTTTGGAAAATAAAGTTATTTTTAAGAATGTCTTGAAATATCGGCATGAGGAATATATTTGGATTTTTGTTCAGTTTGATGATATGTGTTTTCCTCAACCAGTTTATTTCTTATGTAGAGGATGGCAGTAAGGGCTGTTCTGAAGGCCATGGTTATCTATTGAGGTAGGGTGCGCGTTCCTTCTTCATCATGAACGGGCTTCGTTCCCTGGGCCAGGCTGCTGGGGTTGCAGATACAGCATGTGCCCTGAGCTGGCTGCTTTCCTACTCCAGGTTCTTTCAGAGGATTAATGGGGGATATTTCAGACTAACGTTATACAAAGTCTTCACACTTTATGGCCCAACTGCTATGTTAATTGTAGGCATTAGGTAGGCCCAATATGTCTTATAATACAGTATAATATAATATTAGGCCCAATATGTCTTATAATGCTAATATAATATAATAATATAATATAACTTTTAGTAATTACCAAAGTGAAGTAAAACACCGTAAAACACGAGCTAACTTTTAGAATAACTCAAATAGGTCTGACACTAAATTGTTCTGCCACCTAAAGAGCGAAATTAAAGTGTTGCTTTGGAGAAAGATAGCGACCCCAAAGATTGTTCTCTATTGATGAATAGATTGTTGAGCGGCATTGCGACAATGTATTTCCATAAAAGAAAACCACCGCAACACATTTTTCCCTTTTTGATACAGAGAATTAGTTGTTCTGTTTCCTGGTGGATTTACATGATGTCCCATCATTATTTAAATAAAGGAACTGCAGATGATAGTATTTGTGTGTGGGTCTTGAAGCTAACCAGTAGTACATACAGAACATATCTTTCATTTTTGATCTTATTTTTTTATGTTAATTCATGTTACACAATCACCAGAAAGTGCACATTTACTATGTTCTGTAAAGTCTTCACTTTAACAGTTGGCTAAAAGAGAAATTATTACATAACACCCAAATAAAAATGTTTCCTACTCAGGCTTTTTAGAATTTTGGTAGAAGTGTGTTATACAACTGTTCCTGCTAAAATGTTTGCGTAAGTATTTATATGCTTTATTATATTTTCTCTTAGTTGAGAACTCTCTCTCTCTCTCTCTCTCTCTCTCTCTCTCTCTCTCTCTCTCTCTTCGCATTAGTCGAAGGCAAGGAACATTTGACTGCTTCACACATTGCTGTTGCTTGTCGCTCGCTGAAAAACTTGATTTATCAGATTTGCCTTGCATGTTTTATGCAATTATCTGAAACCTAAATTATCTGATTATATATTTTGAGGCGAAACTTTTTACTTTCACCTCTATTTGAATTGGTTTCACAGCAAGATATCACATGTTGTGTGATAGGTTTGGGGTGAAACTTACAATGAAACATGTGATGATAACTTCCGAGCTTCTTAGACATCCAACACACACACACACACACACACACACACACACACACACACACACACACACACACACAACACAACACCTGCAGTTTTCAATGCTGAGACCAGCAAACCTTTTTTAGAATCACCTGTTGTTCTCCTCACTGCTCAAATATGTTTCCATAGCAACGCCTTCAAACCGTGGCCCCTCAGTCTATATAAGACCCTTAGCAAACATAGACCCCCACCTTGATCAACACACATACACACACACACACACACACGCATATGTGGCCATATACTCTGTGTGCACACGTGGGGGCTCTCAAGCAGAAGCTCTGAATGGGGTTAGGATATAAAGTGTGCCGGGCTAAAGGAAAGAGCACATTGTGCGAGTCTGGCCCCTTTTGTCTGAACTAGCCTGAAGGAGCAGGGGGTGGAAGGGGCTTTGGCAGAGAAAAGGGGCCTCCGTACACAGCCTTTCTTCCTTCTCTCTTGTTCTATCTCTTTATTGGGAGTGTGTTTTGTCCTTCTCCCCTCCTCCCCCTCTACTCTCTGATAAATGCCACAGTAGCCTTTTGCTAGCCGCCACAATGCACGGCCTGTTTCAGAGAGCGAGAGAGAGAGAGGGGG
>JAPMUY010000507.1:1325000-1357500 GCA_026901105.3 Galaxias olidus | reverse complement strand
AGTGAACTTTTTTTAGCAATTTTGAACACACCCTGGGGATTTATTTTTTATGAGAAAAATGTATGCTTTTGTTTTATCACTTATGTTCGGCTCTTTATTTCAAGGATTGGAGGTGCTTATCAGCTTATCATAACAGCCGGGCTATGTTCTTTATATGCATGTCACTTTATTAAAAGATAATATATTACAAATGCAATATTCCAACAACGTTAAATTGTACCTTTTTTATCAGGAAATGAATACACAGATTCAGATTCAGATTTTGTGCTATTTACAGATTTCTTGTGTGTTTACCCCTGGTGTGTAGTTTGCATAGTTATCACTCATGTTAAACCCCGTTAGACTGTGCTCTATGGCTGTCAGCAGTATGTTCACTCACAAGCCGCCCTTCTTATAAGACACTGAATGGCATGCCAGACATTATATTTGTTAACATTGTTTTTGCAAAATGTGGAAGCATGTCACATTTCCCAAAACTTTGTTAATGCATTAATATGAGGATTTAGGGATGAATATTGTTAAAAGGGTTAATTTGACGTTTTGCACAAGAGCGCAATGTTGTTGAGAACCAAGAAACGGCCTCATTCTAAGTCTTCTCTCCATCCCCCTGCTAAAAGGCAGTGTCTTTGGTTGACAGTTTGGAAGTTTATTTTTGAAATGCACCGGCTTTATAAAAAAAAAAACCATTAAAGCTACAATCAGCATTTTACGGGTCCTAACCATATGCAAGGTCATTTGATCAAAACAAATTGAATGACGTTTTCTGTCCAATTTAAGGAATATCATATTTACACATTTCAGATCAGTTTAGCATATGTCATAGCCAGTACAACTAAGAGGGACAGTTTAAGGGATCATTTCCGGGTTCCATTATGCAAATTATAATCGTAATTTACAATGCAGTAAGATTTATGACATGTGATTTGGGGGAGAAATTAGAATTCTACCACAGTGGCATATTAGAAGTTTAATCACTCAATGAAATCTTATCTAGAAAATGAGTCTGAAACAAGCGTCACAAGTTTCACAGCGATTGACCGTCTTTCATTTCATCAGCCTGTACGGGATTGGAAAGTCTTAGTATTAATAGTATTTTTAGTATTTAATGACCCAAGAGGCTTGCTTTGTTCCTCGTGGGGAGATGGACCTGGTAATGGAGTTTCGTGACTCTAGGTCATGTGATGTCGGCTATCATCTTTGGTTTGGGGGTAGCTGTTAACGGTACCGACCAGCATGCAAAGTGTCAAGTCCCTGTTGCAAAAAGCAGCTCACGGGAAATCGAGCGCTGGCAGGAAAACAACAACGACAACAACAATAATAATAATAATAAAAGATCAAAATAAACCGCGACAATAGCATCAGGTCTACGCCCTTTGGGCTAGGACCCGTAATAATAGAGAAGAATAAAGCTGTAGAATGACAATAAGAGGCTACGCCCTTTGGGCTTGGACCCGTAATGATGAGTAGAGAACCTGGAATGGAATAGTGCTTCTCTGTTTTGTTCGCTGTCTCTTTTTCTCTCTTGACACAGAACGCCGACCTTACAACGTCACAACCATCAGTCTTTGTGTCTCTGACGAGAAGATATATATCTATGTCTCGATCTACATCCATTTATGTTTATTCTGAGATGTCCAGCTCGTGACCTAGCTGCTTTGGACGTGCAAACAGCGGCCCTTTGGCACTCATCACTCTCGCCTTCTCACTTGCTCTCTATTTCCCTCTGCCCTTCCCTCTTTCGGCAGTTCTCCTCTTATGATGTTTATATGCAAAAAGCTAAAAGCAACACAAATCTAACAAACTGCTCCTGTCACAGGAGGGTGAAAGACGGAACAACAGACAAGACGTGCACGGCTAACGCCGCGGGGTGAAATGGTAATGTGGTTGGCGAGTTTCAACTTGTCGTGTAACTGAAGCTTTTGTGTGGAGTGTTTATTGTGTCATGGGAAGTGTTATATATCAGGGCTTTTGAAGCTTTGGAAGAACGGCGCTGATCTTATCTCTCAGCCTGGACGTGTTCTCCCTCCGTTTCATTTCACCGCCGCTTCATTTCCTTGAACTTGTTTGTCCTCGTTGAATGAGGAGGGGAGGAACACTCACTTCATCAGAACCTATGGGTTGTTATGTGAGCATAATGTGACACTGTGACTGTCGCTAGTTTGCACCGCTCTGAGTGGCTTGAGAGCGCGACTTTGGCCGAAGCCAAAATAAGACCTCACTGATCAGAAAAAAAAGTCCTCAGCTCTTGTAGCTTTATAAAGGCACTAATTAATGGTGCTCTACCCTTTTCTTTTGTTAATGGAAACTAATCAGTGGCACGGTGCACAAAGTGACCACCCAGGGTGTCAGACGTTCTAAATCAAGCTCGCCCTTTCTTCAGGGTGCCCACTGGCATGGTCTGACTCTTTTACTGGCCCATAGTTCGGCCCCCGCCCGGCCCCCGGTTGGTATGCTTGCCATGTTATCACCTTCTTGCTGGTGCTTAAGGCCCTCTGGTGGGGCCCTTTGCTGCTGGGGGACAGCTTTGACCTGGCATTTTGGAAACGCCATGGCTGCTTGCTATATGGGTGGTAAGGCACTAGGGCCCGGGCAGATAACGCTCTCTAAGCAAAGCTATTCAAATCATGTCTCTCACTGTACTCGCCAAATAGGCGTTCCACATGGATACGGGCAGCCGTCGATAGGACAATTGGTCGTTTAACCAGTTGATACTTCTATGACGAGAACTGATAAGCTCCACCGGTTGCATTGTCTGAGTGAAGGAGCTATTTGCCATTGTTTGACTAGTGGGCCCCTCTTCTATGAAACACACAGACACACCTTGATGATGCATTCAGGGCTGTCAAAAACTCTGCGGGTCACAGAAACTCTGTGCATGTCACTGTATTGGACAATAGCCATGCAAGCAAACACACACACACACACACACACACACACACAGACAGACAGACAGACAGACAGACAGACAGACAGACAGACAGACAGACAGACAGACAGACAGACAGATAGACAGACAGACAGACAGACAGACCCGTGAGAAAGCCACCTGTGGCAGTATATATAATCCCAGCTCAGTGGAACGTGCATGGGGAGCAGACCAGAGCCCAGGAATACCTTCCAGTGGGACATCACGGACAGGCTGCACTGGTAGCCCCCCCCCCCCCCCCCCCCTTACCCTTACCCCTACCACAATGCCTGAGGCCATACCACGATCAGGTTTCAATGTTTACCTAACAGTGCATCTGCCCGTCTCCATGCTCTAACCCTGTCACCACTCCTCTCCCATATATGTGCACGCACGCACGCACGCACGCACGCATGCACGCACACTCTTGCCTTCAATCTCAGTGTGGTTGCCAAGTTGAATTTGGTGGTATCAGTCCCACTGTTAGCCCGTTTTTACCGGAAACACATAATGTAGTAAGCTGTTTGTATTCACACACACACACACACACACACACACACACACACACAGACATGCACACACACGCACACGCTGAAGAAGCAGACCCAGGTTTAGAGCCGTGAACGCTGGTGTGCAGGTGTCTCCGTGCTGCAACTTGGAAGGCGAACAAGGGGGAGGAACTCTAATCGTTATGCGCTCGGCGGAATGGTGGCGCTCTGCGTTTTCCCCCCGTGTTCCCGAGTCGGTCGGCACATTCCGCTGGCATTGTTATCCGGGCCGTTTCCTGCGGCCCGCAGCTTTTGTCAGTCTCTACCTCCATTGTCCCGGCTTCCTTTGTTCCCTCCGTCTAACAATGGCTTTTTTTCTCCCTCTTTTTATATATGTGCACTTTTCGCCCTGTGTGTTCTGTTTGTTTTGTTGGGCTCTCTAGCATGTTGTTCTTTCCTCCTGCACTGGAGGTGGTGGGGGGGGGGGGGGTTGGGGGGGGGGGACAACAGCCGGAGTGAACGCGAGTTCAGTGCAGTTCAGCCTTTCTCCCTTTATCCTGCCTCTTTCCTCATTCCACTCCCAACTCTGTCCGTCGCTCCTCTTTGATTCACAGCCCCACACTCTAATCAACGCTCCAACACGCTCTCACACCTATTGTCCCCACGGCTGAGAGAAGGCAGGGACGTTGCTCGTAAATCCTGTGATCTTGTTCGGCTGGATCTACGAGATCCTCATAGAAAGTGTCGGTGACCTTTACTTCTCTGTATGCAAATGTTGGCAGCATACCTGCTGTGGGCCGCACACCTGGAAGGACGTACAGGTTAAACTGTCATGGCTCTGCCTCAGTCTGAAAACACTGGAAAATGGCTGTCATTTATTTGACTGTTGTTTCTTCCCTTTCTTTCTGTCCTCTCCCAGAATGGTTGAGCCTAGCCCCCCAGCGCTGCATCTCCATGCCAACGGCGATGACAGCATGGCGGGCGTCGGTGTGAAAATGGAGGAGGAGGAGTCGAGGGAAGTGGGAGGGGCCAGCACCCGGGCCGAACCCCTCAAACCGTCCCCGGCGTCTGAGTGGTTGGGGCACCAGCCAATGGAGGCCCGACAGCTGACCCCACCACTGTCCTGCTCGCCCTCGGTAAGAAGAAAACATTTTGGAAACCGTTTTGTTCTCTTGTTGAGCTCTGATGTTGAGCTCCGATGTCAAGTTCTGATGTTAGCTTGGTGTGACGCTAAGCTCTAATGTTGAGCTCTGATGTTGGCTTGGTGTGATGTTAAGTTCTGACGTTGGCTTGGTGTGATGTTAAGCTCTGATGTTGGCTTGGTGTGATGTTAAGCTCTGATGTTGGCTTGGTGTGATGTTAAGTTCTGACGTTAGCTTGGTGTGATGTTAAGCTCTGATGTTGGCTTGGTGTGATGTTAAGCTCTGATGTTGGCTTGGTGTGATGTTAAGCTCTGATGTTAGCTTGGTGTGATGTTAAGCTCTGATGTTGGCTTGGTGTGATGTTAAGCTCTGATGTTGACTTGGTGTGATGTTAAGCTCTGATGTTGGCTTGGTGTGATGTTAAGCTCTGATGTTGGCTTGGTGTGATGTTAAGCTCTGATGTTGGCTTGGTGTGATGTTAAGTTCTGACGTTAGCTTGGTGTGATGTTAAGCTCTGATGTTAGCTTGGTGTGATGTTAAGCTCTGATGTTGGCTTGGTGTGATGTTAAGTTCTGACGTTGGCTTGGTGTGATGTTAAGTTCTGACGTTAGCTTGGTGTGATGTTAAGCTCTGATGTTGGCTTGGTGCGTTTGGTTTTGTGGCTCTAAGACCCCTTTCTCCCCCTGTGCTGGTAGGAGGGCTCCCCAGGCAAGGAGCAGCGTCTCAGGCAGAGCCCCCTGGGCCTGAAGGGTGGCGTGGGCTACCCAGCCACCCACCCGACGGCCAGCGAAGGTATGGAAAGCAAACACTCCTCAATCCCTTTCGACTTTCTCGTTCTGTTATTCTTTCGCGTCTCGCTCTCCCTCTCCTTCTCTGAGACACTCGTGCACGTGTTTTTTTTCTGTATATGACAGCTTAGCTGTTAAAGCCTTGCTCTAGAGAATAACCTCTCTGTCAATCCATGAAAGGTAACATGGAGGTGATGTTTTATCCACTTTAAATGACTGGGAGAATGGGATCGTTTTGTTGATTCCCTCACAAATTGAGAGTGAAAGGAGGCTCGCTAAGGCAATGTTCAGAGGCACTGTATTCAAGCCTTTCACACTTTCCACTCTTTCAAAGACTACTCTCCTCTTTGTCTTACTCCTGAAATCGTCGCCCACTGCCTGACCTTGGAGGGTACTTAGTCCGAACATTGATCGGACTCTAACTTGACTCATTCAAACAGACAAATAGACTTGTCTCCGCGAGCCTCTCAACGCTGCTCCTGGCGCCGAGCCTTCAGAAAATGTAGCCTTGACAAAACGTGTTTCGATGTTCCGCGTGTTTTTATGGAGCCTTATGTGACCCCCCCCCCCCCCCCCGCACTGTTTGCTGTTTGGTTAAAGCGTGGCTGTGTGTGGGTTACAGTGATGCCCACCATAGAGAAACTGCTGAGCGGGGACTGGAAGGACAAACTGCTGGACAAGAGCTCTCTGGGCGGAGGACAACTCAAAGGTGACGCCTCCAGAACTCCCTACAGCCCTTTCCTAGTGTTCCTTTGCAGTCTGGCTGCACGGGGCGACAGTCAGTCAGTCAGTCCGTCAGTCAGTCAGTCAGTAAACCAGTCAGTCAGTCCGTCAGTCAGTCAGTCAGTAAACCAGTCAGTCAGTCAGTCCGTCGGTCCGTCAGTCAGTAAACCAGTCAGTCAGTCAGTCCGTCAGTCAGTCAGTAAACCAGTCAGTCAGACCGTCTGTCAGTAAACCAGTCAGTCAGTGAGTCAGTAAGTAATCCAGTCAGTCAGTCAGTTAGTAAACCAGGCAGTCAATCAGTCAGTCAGTCAGTCAGTCAGTCAGTCAGTCAGTCAGTAAACCAGTCCGTCAGTCAGTAAACCAGGCAGTCAATCAGTCAGTAAACCAGTCAGTCAGTCAGTAAACCAGTCCGTCAGTCAGTCCGTCAGTCAGTAAACCAGGCAGTCAATCAGTCAGTAAACCAGTCAGTCACCCTGTTAGTCAGTCAGTAAACCAGTCCGTCAGTCAGTCAGATTTCCAAGCAGACATTCAGCCAGCCAGCCGTACTGACCTCCTCCCCGGCTCTCTCAGGCACCCCGGAGTCGCTGGCGGAGAAGGAGTTCCAGTTGCTGCTGATGATCAACCAGCTGAGTGGTCTGCGGGAGCAGCTGCTGGGGGCCCACTCGGAGCAGAGGAACATGGCCACCCTTCTGCTGGAGAAGCAGCAGCAGCAGATGGAGCTGGCCCGCCAGCAGCAGGAACAGGTAGGCCGTCCTCTCTGCCTCTGTGTCTGTGTCTGTGTCTGTGTCTGCGTGTGCGTGTGTGTGGGGAAGAGGGGGTTCAGGGTGCACCGTGATCTGGGTCATACAGGGTGTTTCACGAGTGGTCGTGGAGAGTTGACGTGTGCTCCCAGGGTCACATGTTGGGTGTGTAATCTGGTTGCCCTCGCTGTGTTGCAGATTGCCAAGCAGCAGCAGCAGCTGATCCAGCAGCAACACAAAATCAACCTGCTCCAGCAGCAGATCCAGGTGAGTGGCGCTCTGGCACCCATCCTCTCCAGGGCTCGTTGGCTGCTGTGGTCTGGAGACCCCGCCCTCTTTCTACCTCAGGTCGAGGTTCCTTTGCCATTTCATAAAAAAAATAGATACAGACGAGGTTCCTTTGCCAAAATAGATACAGAATTTATGCATAACTTACGGAATTCCTAGCCATACAGTTTCACATATTTCTTTTATTTTGTTTTTATTTTATACCTGGCTTCTGTGTGGCAAAGTGGAATGAGATGTGATGCGCGGGGACGTTCAGCGTCGGGGTGTAAACAGGACTTGTGCTCTCTCCTCTCAGCAGGTGAACATGCCGTACGTGATGATCCCCGCGTTCCATCCCAACGCCCAGTCCCTCACGGTCTCCTCTGACCAACAGATGACCCTGCCCCTGCAGCCAATCCCCTGCAAGCCAGGTCAGCCACACCCCGCCGGTGACCAATCACAAACAGGGGTTTTGCACTGTTGCCCTACACTGACGGCTTATTCCTATATGGTACGTTTACCAGGGCCAGCAGTGAGACAGTCAACTCCCCCCCCCCCCCCCTAATTAAAATGTTTCTTTTGTTAAATTTCACAATGTACTTTTAACTTTTTGTTTAGCCTTCTGACATTAAGCAGAAGTATTGTTTCAGTTGATTCAACTTCAGAAGCAATGCTTTCACGATCAAGTGCAGATCAGAAACTACTGATATGAATCATAGGTTAACCAACAAAGCTACACATTCGCACGCACATGCGCACACACACACGCACACGCACACGCGCACGCACACACACACACACACACCTTTTTTTTCCCTCTTCAATAACCCTAGACAATGGCGCCGTTTCATTGAGCTCTACTGGCTGCGTCTCCTTGGTCAGGGTAGTCGCACTGCACAAAAGGTTTCAGCGGTGCTGTGGAGGACAGTGAGGTGTGAGAGTATGTACGTAGCAATAGCTCTCTCCTCATAAAAGGTTGTTCTGAGTTTAAATGTGGAAACGGGGGTGGGGGGTGGGGGGTGGGTGGGTGTGTGTGAGAGAGCAACAGATGCACTACAGTAGAGCCAACCTTAGCGTCGCCCGAGGAGTATTGAGCATATATGTCTGGCTTTGGTGTAGGGATGGACTACTCCATGCAGCTGCTGCCCAGCCCTCACTCCAACCAGGGGAAGAGGACCAGTGGCTCCTTCCGACAGGTGAGAAGCTCTCCAGGCTAACTCCTTACCGATGCGGCCGTATAGACCCTCTATAGTAACTAGTCCTTACCAGCCGTGCAGCTGCCTGTTGTATTAGGGGACAATGGATACACTGGGTTCGCCTATACGGGGACTGTTGTGGTGTGGAAGCTCTCTTCAGATTACTAAAAATAAGTTTCTCTGGGACGTGAAAAACACACCACGCCCTAATCCACAGAATTGTGAGCTTTTGTATGTGCCTGTGTGTGTGTGTGTGCATGTCTATATGTATGTATGCGTGTGTGTGTGCGTGTGTGTGCGTGTGTGTGCGTGTGTGTGTGTGTGTGTGTGTGTGTGTGTGTGTGAGTGTTTACACTGCAATCATGCTCCTTTGCACTGTTGATTCTAAGAGCCAGTGTGGTTAAAGGGCACGTTACAGGCCAGAACATACAAAGAGATTAGGAGAGAGGAAAGAAAGAACTAAAGTGTGAGAGATGCGGTTTAACATGTCATGTCTGTCTTCACACACACACCCTAGCGTGTACTGTGTGTGTGTGTGTGTGTGTGTGTGTGTGTGTGTGTGCGCACACGCATGTTTGTTCATGTCGACCGCACCCTGATGACCTTCTACTTGTTGTGTGCGATTGCCTTAGGAAGCGGGCCAACCTCTGAACCTAACCTCTAAGCCGAAGGGGCTGGAGCTGGGGAAGACCCCCAGCCCGCAGGGCTTTGACCTGGGCCTGCTGGCGCTGCAGGGGGGCTACAGGCACCGGGACGCCCAGGGAGAGCTGTCTCACAGCCCGCGACCGGCACTCAACCTTGGTGAGTCTCGTGCACGTCTCTCCCCATTGTGGCTGGCATGTGGGACTCGCGTCAGGGCTGAGTCCTTGTCAGGTGGCAGCGCTGTCATGGGCCATTGTCTGCCAGCGTGGGAGAGTGTGTGGCAGCAGGTGTGTTTGAATAAACAATGGCGGGGGTTGACGGTCTCCACTTTCTTTTCATTACCTTTTCTCTCCCTTTTTCGTATTTTTCTTCTTGTCGCTCTCTCTCTCTCTCTCTCTCTTTTTATCTCTTACTTTTTCTCTCGGTTCTGACACTCGCTCCCTCCCTCCGCCTCTCTCCAGGGTTCCTAGGGGAGGGGGACGTGGTGACCCAGGCCATCCACGACGCCCAGAAGCTGCTGAGGAGCCACGGGGGCCCTGGCGGCCGGGAGAAGGAGAGGGACCGAGAGAGAGACGCGGCGGGCAGAACGGTGAGCTAACGCCGCCACCACGCTATCCACGGACACGCTGCACATGCACCCACCACGCCACCACGCTATCCACGGACACGCTGCACATGCACCCACCACCCCACCACGCTATCCACGGACACGCTGCACATGCACCCACCACCCCACCACGCTATCCACGGACACGCTGCACATGCACCCACCACGCCACCACGCTATCTACGAACACGCTGCACATGCACCCACCACCCCACCACGCTATCCACGGACACGCTGCACATGCACCCACCACGCCACCACGCTATCTACGAACACGCTGCACATGCACCCACCACCCCACCACGCTATCCACGGACACGCTGCACATGCACTCACCACGCTATCCACGCTATCCACGGACACGCTGAACATGCACCCACCGCCGCCGCCTTCATGCGTGTAATATTTATTCCCTGGGTTGTTGCTGCGTTGTCTTGGCTAGGGCATGTCTCAGCTGCAGGACACACACGAACGCGCGGACACACACACACACACACTAAGAATGTCTCAGCCATGCCCTCGACCAACAGCTGTTGACCGCCTCACAATGTCACAAAGCCCCCCCACCCCCCTGTCCCCCCGTCCCCCGTCGCCATTGTGCTGCTTCCACCTGCCCCCTTGTCGCACTGCACTGCACACCTCTCCTCATTCTCCCTCACTCCGTCCCCCCTCTTTCTTCCCCTCCCCGGTGACTGATAGATTGGAAAACCTCATCTGAGAATAGTTTGAGCTAACGGACGCCTCGCTTGGGACCACAATGGCCGCAAAGTGACGCGTGGCGCATTGGCTTGACAAACTCCCCAGGTCGACGTGTGGCCCCTCCCCCGTCTTCACCTGCCCCCTCTCCTCGTCCTCCTGCCCTTTGCGCCATTGCTCCTCCTCCTCCTCCTCCGTCCCCTTTAGCCCGCACACTAAACGCCATTCTTTCATACCTCATCCCTTTCATTGTTTCCTGCCTTTGCATTTACGGCCCTGCATTTAAATGCCAGCTGATATGACTGGCATCTCCTTTCATAACCATAAATAGTCCGTTTAAAAATTCGCACACTCGACCACTTACAAACACGAACACACCGACATGCCTTTACTGCGGCCGCATTCAAATGAACCCTGCGTGTGTATGTGTGTGTGTGTGTGTGTTTACATTGTGTGAATCTAACGCCCGCCCGCGTCTCTATCTATAGGACTATAAGGAGGTGCCTCGCAGCGAGTGCCTGTCCCACTCCGGGAGGGGAGACGATGGACACGGCATGCGCCCCACAGAGGAGCAGCACAGCAGTGACTCTGAGAGTAGGTCCCCCCCAAAACGCCAGTGCCAACCCTAAACACAAGGTGGAGTCTAGTTTGACTGATGTGCCTTCTTCCGTAGGCCCGCTGTCCAACACTGGTGTGGGGGTGTACCCCGAGGCCCGCGGAGGACCCCCCTCCTCCGGCCACATCAAAAGGCCCATGAACGCCTTCATGGTCTGGGCCAAGGACGAGCGCAGGAGGATCCTCCAGGCTTTCCCAGACATGCACAACTCCTCCATCAGCAAGATACTTGGTGAGCGGCCATCACTGACAGAGCTCACCCACACGCAAACACACACACACACACACACACAGAGGTTCGTACAAGTGTGTGTGTGTACAGTGTAGGAGCAGGCACTTTCTTTTGTGTGTGTCTCTATTCCGGGCTTGTCACCTGCTGCAGCCCTGGCACGGTGGGGCAGGCGAGGGCACGATCTGCCACCTGCTGCCCCCAGAGACAGGAACACCCCACCCCCCCCGACCACCCCCTGCTCCCACACACACACGCACGCACGCACACACACACACACACACACACACACACACACACATACACACTAGCACATCCAAGCCCACACCCGTTTCCTCTGACTAAACACTCACATTCCATTCCATTGTGGGGAGTTGGAGACACTCACGCTATGGCCCCTCCTCTCCTCACGTTCCCCCTCCAGCGCTTCACAGAGGCCTAACCCCCATCCTATTCACCAAAAACCTGTTCCGCAACATCCGCCTGAGCGGTGCCGAGCTCAGCCCAGCGACTGTTCCTCCGGCTGACAGTCATCCCCACAGGCCGCCAGGGGAACAACACCCCCCCCATCCCCCCCAAACCCTCGGCTAACCTGTCATCCCTCTCTCCAGGCTCCAGGTGGAAGTCCATGTCCAACCAGGAGAAGCAGCCCTACTACGAGGAGCAGGCGAGGCTCAGCCGGCAGCACCTGGAGCGTTACCCCGACTACAAGTACAAGCCGCGGCCCAAGCGCACGTGCATCGTGGAGGGCCGGAGGCTGAGGGTGGGGGAGTACAAGGCCATGATGAAGAGTCGCCGCCAGGAGCAGAGGGGGACGTTTTCACACAGGTAACACGCATGCTCATTCACACACACACACACACACACGCGTGCGCATTCACACACACACACACACACACACACGTGTGCATTTACACACACATCTGCATTCACACACACATACTCATTCACACACACACACACACACACACACGTGTGCATTCACACACACAATTCCACGGACAGCCATGTAAGTGAAGGGTGCGTCCCTGACGGAGCGCTGCGGTAACTTGTACTCCATTCATTTGTTGGAGGGCCCTCCACTCTCCCGCTGACAGTAAACAGTGCCAACGTTCAGGGGCAATACAAACGCACGGCTCCCTCCTCTGGCTCACCTCTCCTTGATGCTGAATAGCACTCGGTGGCCATTGTTACTTCCAAGTGCTGCTCCGCACCAGGCTCATCGTTGAGCAGAAGGAGCGCCTCTGTTTTCCCCGGGTCCTTCTCTTTATCTTGTCAAGTGTGGTCGGTGTATATGTGGTCTTAAATCAAACGTCTACCGTATACATTGGTGTGGTTATGCTCAATATTTAAAAGGCCCTTAGCTCACCCTTAATCGGCGTGCAAATAATATCTGACATTGTTTTACTATGACACAAGTACCTGGTGACTCGCTTGAGTCCATTGCAAAATATTATTCCAACCTTGTGAGTCGTTTTGGGATGGGACTGTGATCTAAGGGTGTTGCCTCTATTTCTGACTTTCAGCCAATCAGATCCACAGCAGATGCACTACGCACCTGCCGACAGCCAATATCCAGGTGGGGGCGGGTCAGTCTCTATGGCGACTGTGCCATTTCACCCTGCCCTATTGGAGCACTATCTGCCCCAAGTCCCACCTCCGCGAAGACCAGACGGACAGGCCACGCCCACACCCCTCCCCAGAGAGAGGGAGAGACCCCCATACAGCGAAGGAGAGGAGAGTGACGGAGGAGAGCGAAGTGAAGGGGAGCTAGTGCTTCTGACGGACTGAGGAAGAGAGGGGGAGTAACCGAGAGGAAGTAAAGGGTGATAGATAGAGAGAGAGAGAGAGAGGGAGGGAGGGAGGGAGGGAGTGAAAGAGGGCCTGAGAGGAGAGTGTTCAGACTCCTCATGTATTGAAAGTCAGGTAGAGGCTGAAACCCAGAGAAGAGGAACTGAGTGAATTTTCACTTTTTAATGAAATGTCAACCCTAAAGTAGAGGATGCACCACCCTCTCTTGTAAATGAATGCAGTCCTCCACTTACCACATACACACACACAAACACACACCCTATCTGAATGTTGTGTTATAGACGCTGTAATCCCGTTTTCAAACATGCAAAGTTTTTCTGCATTTCATACTTTCCCATAGACCTCAAACATTGCATCAAAACATTGACTCATTTTGTACTTGGATAGCACTTTTTTTTTTTTGCCAAGTTATGTCCTAAAAATGTCATTTGTAAAAACATGAACCTCCGCATGCTTAGGTTTGGAGGCAGGAATGATGGCAGAGGGTACCAGATGAACTCCACACGAGGGGAGAGGGCCTTTGTCCTGTAGATTGTCCCCTCAAAACTCACTGAACATTTCACATGGCTCATCCATAGGTCTTAGACGGAGGCCATGACAGTTGAATGACAGACCTCCAGTTAAAGCAATGCACTGACAGAGAGAGAGAGAGGTTGGATTGGAGTGTGAGAGTGCTGCCACCTGCTGACAAGGTGGCCTACTGTTCCACAAAGCCCCTCGGTGGTGAGAGAGAGAGGAGGGATTCAGTAGAGCCACTGCACCGTGGACTTCTGGGAGAGTTTCTCTTCTCGACTGCTTACCTTTCGCCTTGCCACCTTTTCTACGTACTCTGTTGGAATGACCTTTGACTGAACCCCCGTCAACTCGTATAGTCAGCCCGTACGGGGTATGACAGTGACAGATTGTGCTCCGCTTGACCTAATTTGTCTCGATAGTCTCGATAACATCCGGTGGGAAAACCTAACTGGTAGGTTCCTTAACTGAGCCTAAGCTAAGAATTATATAAGTCAGCCTTCTAGTAGGTTATTGCACTTGATATGTATAGATACTTTTTTTTTTTACTTGAGCATGTTCAGTGAAGTAAAGATGACATTTTATCAGCATTTGAAAATACATTTTGGAGACAGTTTGTAAGAGTTAATGATCTCCTTCCTTCTTGAACAGAAGAGTCTGGCTGTAAAACTTGCTGTATGTATGTGTGCTGTTTCAGTCAACACGTTCATCATTATTATCATGTACATGGTGGGCTGACCTCAACATCTGCCTGTGTTTACCTCTTTGTGTGCGTTTCTTTGAGTGTTTATTGACTGTTCGTATAGAACACCTCTGTATTTCCTGATGTTTTTCCCAATGACATGCAGCTATTCTCCTGTATATGCAGCCGGAAGCCTCCACCGAAAGGTGGATATGTACCTAGCACATCTCCGTTTGATCCATAACAGAAGATGCCTAAGCAGCTGTAGGCCACAGCCTTTTTAGGGTGCAACTGTTTACCCATAGACACTGGAACGAGAGGGGAGGTGGACAGGTGTCAGGTTTGAGGTGCTATTTCGTAGCAACTCGTGAGATGCTGTCGCGTTGCTGTAAAACTCCCCCAAACACTGACCCACACGGCCCTCATAATTTGCATGTTTTTTTTAACAAATCATTTCAAAAAGAAGGAAAACATGCATTCTTGTAAGGGTAGTGCATAGCCTTCTAGAATGGGGTTCAGGCTGTGGCTGTATAGACATGAACTGAACTGAGATTTTAAATAAAAATATGCTAGTCTAAATGCTAGACATACTGAGGATAAGTCACCTGTTGTCCCCCCCTGCTGATGTAAATATAGATAGACTTTATTTTGTTTATAAGAGCCTGTGTAATTTAAAGGTGTACATTTTCTTTGTTTTTCCAAGTTTGTGGGATTTTTCTTTTTTTGAAAAACAATAAAATTTGTTGTGTTAACTCTGGCTCCATGTCATTTGTAGTTATGCGTTGCACACGTTTCCTTTCTCACAAAAAATAAAGTTTGCGTAACACTTTCCCTAATGGAGTAATATTCCACAGGACTCCTTGAGGAGCTTATCCAATCAAACAGTGCTTGTACTAATTTAAGGGAAAACACACTCCTAATATGGTCGGTCTTCAACTATAGGTAAGACGTCAGATAAAACGAACCAGTGTGGTAAATCTAAGAAAAACTACAAGAACCATCAAAGACATGTTCTACAGTACACCAGGACACCATTTTGTAATGTGCATTTTCTGACCATCCTGGCAGGAATACAAAAGACTGCACGATGGGATACGAATGTGTTTCGATAAGGATTGAAGCAGGCCCCATGTGATAGCCAAGGGCCCCAGAGTCAAGTTCTCAGGACATAGTAGGATAGTGAAGGCCTACAAGGAGGATGTGAGGATGAGTGGGAGTGTGTGAAACAGGATATCCTCACCAGTGGATTTCCTCCTCCGTGTTTTCCTCCTCTCAGGGTCAACGACACGGGTCGGCTGGCACCGGAGACACAGGGAACTCAAGATCAACACAGACCACATAAGCACAATAAATAATGTGGGGGAATCATCGAGGTAGGGCTGGCTTTTGTGGACCGTCCGCGTCCTCGGCCGCTAAATAAACACGACAACGCGGCTTTCTTTCGGGCATATTTTAATGGAAATTTTAACGGACAAATGTTAAATACTTTCCTTTCCACTCCAAGAGGTGTGGAGGATCACTGTACAGTCAAGTTTCACCGATTTTCTTACAGTATTTACAGCCTCTGTCTCCCACTGGCCTTTCTCTTGTGTACAGCTCCCCCTATAGGAATAAGTAGCTTCCTACACACATGTACAAAACCATGGCGGGCCCCATTCTGACACTTTTTAAAAATGCAAATTGATGAAAAGCACGTACAAAAAAAGAGACATACATAGAAAGGAAAAATCTAGTTAGTCTGTACAGTGAGTTTTTCAAGTTAGATCAGTCGAATACATTCAAGCACACAAATAGTTAATCTCAAATGAACCGCAACAAAGCCTGATGAAGCTAATCTTTTTTTGTATGTTCATAGAAAAGAAAAAAGAAAGTGCAGGGAAAAAGTGAGCAATGTGATGACCAATTCACCCTCATCCAAACTTGTAGAAACAAGAAAAAATTTTTTATAAAAAAAATACCTACATCAGAACGAAAACCTTTCATAGTCCACACATAAAAGGATATTCACGGGTCCCCATCATCATTATAGGAATTACATAAAAATCTCCCACGTCTATTGATTTGAATATTGGCTTTTAAAACGGGACTTCATTTTCTTTCATGTAATGCCATTAAATACTAAGTGCAAGGTTTCCTTGGACAGCTCACGACACAGCGCTACCTACCTACCTACCTACCTAGCGTATGTTCAGGGTGCGATTAAAACATGAAATGTGTTTTTAAGACTGGTCATGTTGCCACTACTTCTCCATTCCTAAACAGCCAATTTAATGTTCATTTTACTTCTCCTAGTAAACCAACTGTACTCCTGTAAGAGGGCAGAATCAATAGCCGACAGTGAAATTGTGACGACCATGCTACGCTGGCTGAAGTGGTGCTCCGATGTACACCCGTTTTGTGTAAATCCATGCCATTGACCCACTCAGTCCCTCTCTTCTGGTGAACCTTAACAGTCTACAGCACTTGACTGGTCCGCTCTTCTGAGGCGTCCCTGATCAAGGAAAACAACAAGGTGGCTCAATTCTCTCTCCCCTCCTCCATTGCTCTGAGCAGCAGGCCACTTTTCTGCTTCAAAATAGCGTTTAAATGGAGACTACACGTCTGCAGTGATATCCTTCATTGAGCTACGCTAACTCTGTTAAAACCTCAGAAGGGGTGGGGTGGCTCCTCAGGCTGTGCACCTGGAGACATTTGGTCAGCCTTCACCGTTTCAGTCGCCCATACGGAGGCTATTTGGTCTCTACCTGCAGTGACCCTCTGGTTGAGGTGCGCTGAATGATTGATGTCCGCTCCTCATCAATTATTAAGGATCACCGTAATGTGATAGGAGGCGGCAGAGGGGAAGGGTCAACGCTCAATCTCAAACATCTCCGCCCCACCCACTCTGTCTGTCCCCTCACAGCAAGGAGAACCACATGAGGGGTCACATGATCGACACAATAAATGGTTGGGGCAAAAAAATGTTTTACAATTAAAATAAAAAAAAACTTTGTTCGGCTACAGTCCTTTTACAAAACAAAAGATAAAAAAAAAAAATAATAAAGTGGAAATTTCCAATTGAGTTTGAGACCAGGGGTGGGGGTGTTGGGGGACCGTCCCTGTACCTCGACATGGAGACTAAACACGTGGGGCGGGGGGGGGGGGGGGGGGGGTCGAGTGTCTCACACTACAACGCCATACAAGGAAAGAGGGGGGAGCGGAGACGGACTGGAGAACATTTTATTGGATAATCTCAGAACAGATAACACGCAGGATGAATGATTCCTGCCTCTTTGAAGCCTTACTTGGTTCTCATAGGATTTGTAGTAGGTGGTGGGTTTGGGTATTTAGACAGGAGCAGGCTGTTCATCTGGGACCACACTGACTCTTTGGCTCTGCCTCTGGGCCGTAGAAGAAGAGAGGGAGGACTGGAGGTCGGAAGGGGGCTCTGATGATTAGTGCTCGTACATACTGAGGTTGTGACATACGGAGGTTGGCAGGAGAAGGAGTAGAGGGGGGGCTGAGGGAGGAAAGGGGAGGTGAACGATGTCACAGAGAGCACCAAGCAGATGGGGGCACGAGAGAGAGATGGGGGGGGGCAAGGTGTCGGAGGTTATGATTTCCCGAGTCGCCTGAGCGGAGCGGAAAGCTTAACAGAGCGAACCGCTGTAACCATAAAACCAGGGTGGAAAATTAGATGACCAGGATGGAGACGCACGCACGCACGCACGCACGCACGCACGCACACACACACACACACACGCGGGCATGGCATTCAGGAACGACTTCCACTACAGCGAGGGCCGCCTCTCTCGTCCACTGCACAGCTGTCGGCAGAGTGCTCTGCCAAAGTTGTCCCCCCTCTTTGTTGAAATGTCTCCCACAGTAACTTCACTGCCCACTGAGTCGTACAGCAGTATAACCTAACGGTAACTTTCTATTTTCACTATTGTACATCGATACATGTCAGTGTTTTCAACCTTGTGTGGCCAATATGACAGGCCGAGGACTCTAACAGGGTAATGGGCCTAGCGTTACATTGTTAGCCGACAGAGCCTGAGCCTAAACCCCCGCCCTATCCTCTCTAGACTGCTGCAGCCACCCTGGAACTGTAGAGTGTGGCAGCCATTGCACCTTAAGGCAGCCTGGTAGCTCGGCTGGCCAGAAAGAGAACGCACCGGGTCACTCGGATATAATAAATAAGGAAAGAATCGGCAACGAGGAGTCAAAGGTCACACGGGCATACGCTGTTACCGAGTACACACACACACACACACACACACACACACACACACACACACACACACACACACACACACACACACACACACACACACACACACACACACACACACACACACACACACACACACACACACACACACACACACACACACACAGTATAGTAGTCTCCACTAGGTTGAGCTCTGAGAGAGAAGCAGACCGAGTTGGAGAAAATGGAACTGTAATTGCCCCCCCCCCCCCCCCCCACGGAACCCACCCCTAGCCCCCTACTCTCTTCAGCTGAAAGTGCGTCTGCCCAGTGGTCAGAGTCTCCGGCGACAGGTCTCCTCCGTCTTCTCTAGCCCCTCCTTCGACTCCCCCTGGCTCCTCCTCTCACTCGGGGATCTGCAGGGCCATCACAGCGGGCTTGGTCTTAAAGTACTGGTCAAAGCGAAGAACGGCGTACCTGCGGGAGGAGAGAGGACGAGAGGAGAGTGAGACTAGGGGGGGGACACAAAACACAAACACACACCAGCCCCAAATGGAAGGTCACCCTTATCCTGTTGCAGCCAGGACAATAGAGCAAACAACCTCTATTGAGGGAGTGCGAAACGGTGAGAACAGTTACTCAGTCAGCCAAGACAATCGGCTAGGCAGAGGTAGGGAGAGGGACAAGAATAATATGCTTCTTTCAACAGGGCACGAGGGATTGGGTTGCCATGTCCCGTCAGTCCAAGCCCCCCTTGGGCTCCAATGTCTCTCTCTGGCCTCCTGTGGGAGGTGCCACTCTCCTACCTCCAGTGTGTGTGTGGGCTTGTGGGTTAAGTGGATTGGCAAAAAACAAACAGTACAGACAAACAATTTGGCTTGTGTTTCAGTCGTTCCTATCCTGTTTTAACCCACGCTAACGGATCGCTTTCAGCCATAAGACGTAGGACAATGCAGCTAGCGCTATGCGTATTCATTAGTACCTTTCACCGACACAGTCGCACACCAGTCTGCGTGCGACCACACTCACTCACCCCAGGAAGTCAAAGTCGATGGAGGAGTACTTGGCCTGGATGAGAGCCCAGAAGCCCCAGAAGAAGTGAGAAGCCTGCGGGGAGACAGGGGTGGTCAGCAACGGTTAGGACCAGGAGTGTGTGTAAGTGTGTGTGAGTGTTTGGGAACGTTTTGAGTGTGTGTGTGTGTGTGCGTGAGTGAGTGAGTGAGTGTTTGTGAATGTTTTGAGTGTGTGTATGTGTGTATTTGGGAACGTTTTGAGTGTGTGTATGTGTGTATGTGGGAACGTTTTGAGTGTGTGTGTGAGTTTGTTACAGGGCACTGTAGAGGAGGTGGTGGGGTTCCTCACCAAGGCAAACTGGTTGACCTGCACGTAGAGCGTCTCCAGCTCTCGGGGGGTGACCTCCTCCGTCTTGTTGGTGAACAGCTTGTACGCCTGCAGGTACACTCGCAGCCACTCCATCTGCATCTCGTCGCTCGGGTACAGGTCATAGTCCAGCTCGCTCATGCCTCAGAACACACACGGCCCACGCACAAAGGTTAGACCTCCCTTCCAACCGGCGGTTCCCGCGGCGAACCGTTTTTAGTGTAGAGACCATCGTGGCTCTCCTCTCACCTGCAAACTCATTGAAGTGGTTCCCGATGTCGAAGGCCTGGTAGTTGTAGCTGGAGTATTCATAGTCTATGAAGCGGACGTGGCCTGGGGGGGGGGGGGGGGGGGGGGGGGGGGACAACACAAACACAACAGCGCGGTCAAACACAACGTTTCGGAATGAACCCGCTGGGCCTGAAAGACGAGAGGGCGAGAGGGTGGTTGGAGTTCCGAGGCGGGCCGTACCCTCCTTGGTGTTGTGGATGATGTTCTTGCAGAGCAGGTCGTTGTGGCAGAGCACCACGGGGGAGCCCAGCGTGGAGAGGTGCTCCTTCATCCAGGCCATCTCCTGCTCCAACACCGCCTGGCTGGGCACCTCCTGCTGGATCCTGGAGGACGACCGGGGGTGGGTGGGGGGTGGGGGGGTGGGGCAGTCGCACGAACGAACAGAGGCAGGCGGAGAGAGACAGTGGAATGAAGGAGGAGAGCAAAGGAGAGGCAGGGTCAGCTATTTTCAGGCATGCCGTGAGCCAGCATCCTCCAAGGCTGTTGTGAGAACTCGGTTCATTATCAGTAAACATTAGGCTGGGCCCATAGGGACGGACAGGCGATGGCAGATGTACTACTTGCTGTTGGTTCAAAGTATGTGAGTGCGCTTAATCTTGATTCCAGCATCAAATGTCTTCAAACAAAGGGCCTTGCTGTGAAAAGACATTGGTGGGGTAGAACATAGTTTTCTCATGGAACAAAGCCAGTGTTCCTGGTAGGGTTGGGTGTCAAGAACCGGTATTAAAATTGGGACCGGTTTAAATTTCCAAGAACAGTGCGTTTGATAAGACACTCACATTTTGATTTCAGCATCGTTTCCTAACGTTTGTATGTTTCCGTCGCGCTCTCAAGTGAACTGCAGTGAGCATTTAGCATGTGAGAAGAGACACTTCTGTTTGCATCCTGGACAATAGCAGACTGGAGCTAACGCTTCAAGGTGTGGCTTAGCTCGACTAAAAAAAAAGACAAACAACACAGCAAAATGTGTCATGCAAGGGAGGAAGCGTCTCCAATATGACGAGGCGTTTACTTCGACACGGAATGCACCGTGCTCGATATGTTGGACTCCCCAGCCACAGTCACGCACAATAACCAAATACTGCTAACATTAAAACTAGCAACTTCTTACGGTCAGGTACAAAACACGGATGAGTTGACGTTCGCATTTGATATTAAAGGCAAACGAATGATGTCTACAAGTCATTCAAATACGCATTTTTCTTTGATAAGAACTGAGAGCACCTTTCCACCTCCGAGTCCTCCCCAGAGACCACCCCTCTAGACCAGAAGCTCCTTTCAGAAGAATTGCTGACTTTGCGTTGCAGACATACGATCTCTTGGATACTGTTGCTGCTTCCATAACAACTGTCAAATATTTGGTTCTATTCTAATATGTCTTTGTTTTCGTATATATATTTGCATTTATTTAAATAATTTTGATTTGCGATTGTTTTCGTTGATCATTTCTTACAAGACAGCGTAATATTTATAGGTATAAATTAAAGGAAAAATAAACCATCCTGTCAAAGCTGACAGTTTAGTTTACGGTTCATAGACAAAATGTGCCAAGATAAAAAGGTAGGCACTACTTTTCTCTCCAAATAAATAAATGGAATCGGAACCAAGATTCATTAAGAACCGGATATTATAATCGGAATCGATAAGCAACAATACCCAACCCTGCTGGCCATGTGGGGATTATAGTACAGCCTGCTGGCTTCAGAGATTGCACAATCACTGGATTTCTTTCCACCAATGGGTTAACTAGCTGACTGAGACTCTCAGCCAATCATGTTGGGTGATGAGGAGCAGTGACCACTGATGTGGTAAAGGGCTTACAAGGCTAATCCAGAGTTATCCTGAGGGGGGAAAAAAGAGGGGGAAGGAAGGGAGAAAGGTAGGAGAATGCTCCCAAGACCTTCATTCCGGTGCCTACCCTTATTCCAGCCAATCCCCCCCCCCCCCTCCCCCACCCCCCGGACATAAAGCTAAAATAATAAAATAAGGCCTTTCCCTAATCTACCTGTGCCCCCATTGTAGCTAACGGGAGCTCACGATGCTGTGCCTATGCTGGCCTCACTTTGTAAGGCCAATAAACGTGTATCATTGATCCAGCCATGTGTACAAGGACGTCAGGAGTCTGTAACACCTGCAGCTAATGGAGGACTCGGTCCCAATACCTCAACCAAAGTGTCTTTGTTCCTGTGTACAACTGACCTATGACAAGGGGCCTGGCGGGGGGAGGGCGGGAGGGATGACGCACTAGCTGTCTGTGTTACCGAGGGAGAGAGCAGGCCCCGCTTAGAAACGCAGCAATGCAAACTGTGCAAGCTATGAAAATCTGCTGGCCTGGTGAATACCTCGGCCTCCCTAATCCACCCGGCTAGTATGACCCCAGTTATGTAAGCATCTGGAGGAGGCTTGGGCTCCATAGTAAGTTAAGCACCTGAACACAGATAATGGCTAACTGCCAGTCAGCTAGGCAGTTGGCCAGGTTATGAAATGTCATCTTAATGAACTGTCATGTTTCAAGTTACACAGTGTGTGCGTTGGTGTGTGTGTGTGTGTGTGTGTGTGTGTGTGTGTGTGTGTGTGTGTGTGTGTGTGTGTGTATGTGTGTGTGTGTGTGTGTGCATGTCTGTCTGTGAAAGCCAGCTCTTTGTCTGCCATGGACGTAGACGTCCAAAGTCTATTAATACAGTGCTTCATGCTGGGTATTTATTTGGTAGATTATCCCAACCACCCAGGTTTAAAAGTGTTCCGTGCGATCCGACCAATCAGAAACGGCGAACTTCTCAGTTATAAAACTTGTCAGGCGAATGAGCTTGAGTCGGCTGAAGGTTATATACATAGGCGCCACGCATACACGCTCGAAAGCCCTCCACCATACACCCCCCCCCCCACACACACACACACACACACCTGATGTTGGAGGCTTGCTCTGTGAACTCGGTGGCCACCAGAGAGAAGTATTTGCGCATCTTGATCCACAGGTTGGGCTTGGGGATGCAGCCATTGTGTGCGTGGATGGCGTGGATGCGAGCCATCTCCCTGGCAATCAGTCTGAAAGAAATAAAAACACACACACACGCACACACACGCGCACACACGCGCACACACGCGTTTAATCTCGGGCTCCGTGCCGCGAGTCTAATACTCACTGCAATATCACATTCCAGTAGTGATAACCGCCGGTTGCCCGACCCTGAGGTCATCTTAAGCGCTCCCTTTAATCTCCCGTGGTGCAATCCATCCGTTTAAGGGGGATGACCTCACTGCACGACCGAGTCGTGGACTCTGTCTAAACTCTGACCGCATGCACTTGCTATGGCCCATGAATCACAACAGAGACGTGGAGAACCAGAGGAGCCGTTCAGATCAAGGAACATCTAGAGGGGTTAACGCCTTAGCCCGTTTTTGAACATTTGCCTGAAGCATGGGCATTACGTGTAAACAACACCGTCACACATGACATTAGCTGTGATCCACGCAAGGCGGGGCCACTCTGTGCCCAAGCACTTTCCCACTGAACATGGGAACGAGCAGACTGTACCATGACGGCTAAAGGAGGGGTGGACCCTCTGGTCCCATTCATCCCGTTCCCTTCCTGTACCAACACTCAAATCTAGGTGGAGCACTTTGTGGCAAGCCCTTCAAAGCTGCACTGCCTGAGTCTGTGGAGCGGTTAACTGAGGACGTGTGTGTGTGTGCTTTGACAGCCCCTTCTCGCTACACCCTCTCCAGGCTGCTCTCACGGTGGAAAGCGGCTAAGTGTGTGTGTGTGTGTGTGTGTGTGTGTGTGTGTGTGTGTGTGTGTGTGTGGCGGGGCTGTATCAGGTCCTCACCTGCGCAAGGTGGGGTCCCTGACATCCTGAGTCCCCAGGGCATCGCCCTGCATGAACTCATAGCAGATGCCATTCTGGAAGGTACAGTAGAGGCGCGGCGCGCAGCCGTTAGCGTGCAGCACCTGGGAAAACAAACACACACGCACAAGCACACGCACGGACGATAAGTAAACAAGGCAAAGTTGACAGCTCTGCTTTGTATCATTTCCAAGAAAGGCCCGTTGAGATGGAGGGTGCGTGAATATTTAAAAAAGAAAGATAAAGTGTCACCTGGAAGCTCTTGAGCTCGTTGTCTCGGTCCACGATGAGCTCCGTCTTGTTGCCGTAGACGCGGACCAGAACCACGTCATCGGGGCTGTCCTCCACGTAGCAGCCCACCAGCTTGTTGGTGGTGCCATCGGTGAACAGCTGGGGGAGGAGGAGGAGGAGGAGGAGGGAAAGGCATTTTAAATGATTAGTCAAATGTCTGACTCACTGAAGGAAGCAGGGAATAGAAAGGGATTACGAAGCGGGAAGACAGCTCTGACCTTCTCACCCCGCCAAACAGAGATGTGTGTAAACGTCTATCAGGGACAGTGTTGTAAGAGCACATGCTCGACCTCTGTGTCGACGTCTGCCTGGCTGTGCCAAAGGTCACGCGGTGACGCAGAGATCTGTCCTGCAGGAGGCCACGCTGGCCTTCATATCAGCGACCGTGACAAGCTGCCGGAAGTCTCTGGTGATTCTGCCGTTTGACCCCTGACCTACTCTAGATAAGGAGGCTGGCTGTCGAGCTGTCGTGGTTTTATGCAGCGCCTGATGCCGTGGGGACGGCGCTGGTTCCTCTCGTTAGGGCTGTGCCGAGCGAGTTTCATTCACTGACACCGTGGAACAAAACAAACCCAAACGTTTGTGAATGGGTCTGGGCTTTACCTGTGGAGCAAGGAGAAAACAGTGGGCAGCACAATACCCTGCTCTGACCGATGGGCCGCCCACCCAGGCATAGCCAGCATTCCACACATGGCTATCCATAGAGCCGGGCACAGTGGCACGCTGTTGTGACAGTGCACAGACAAAAACACACATGCCTTTTGGATTGCATGGTCCGTCTCGCTCAGCCGCGGAGCAATATGCGCCGCTAAGACCCGAGATCAATATGTCACCGAGCGAGCTCGTTTTAGCCCAGCGCACGTGCCCTGGCGAGGATTCAGTCGCACTCATACTCTGCCTTTACCTCACATCAGGTCTTTGTCCCGTGGAAAAACAGGCTGGTGGAGGTTTACTGTGGATCAGAGCTGGGCCTACGGCAGACCGTTTCCGTGTGCGTGTGCGACTTGCTGTTGTTGGCAGAATGTGCGCGCCCAGGGAGCAGGATGTTTGGGAACTGGACTGTGGTTACTTTCAGTAAAGCTCCTCCCGTTCCTGTCCAGCTGGCCCAGTCGGTCAGGTGTTTGCTCTCTTAACACTGTTCGGCAGGATGCCCTTTGACCTACTCTAGGCTTTCCTATTCCCGTTAAACTATGGGCTAGCATCTCAAAAACAACGTGATCCTATCCCCCCCCCTCCCAGAAAACTCGGGCCGCTCGTCCAGGCCTCTCTCTAACCCCATCGGTCTCGTGTTTCGCTCTCTCTATGTCGCTCGCTCGCTCTGCAGTTTGAAGTTCTTTGGAAAAAAAAAAAAACCCTGCCAGGGACAAAGGCACCTGGGACAAAGCTTGTTTGGGTGTCTGACTGTTATTGAGAACAGCACAGCTGATCTAGGTGGGCCGGCAGAGAGGTAAACACGCTTCATTCCAGTCAGAGGGGGCACCTAATCAAGAGATTAGTCACTCAAACGGTAACGTGCCACTGTGTACCCTGCTCCCTTACATCAGAGCATAGCTGTGCGCAAAGCACTCCATACAAAAACATACAATCAAAACCATGGTCCATTGTTATGATCAATCATATCTGTAGCATGCCAGACAGCCTATTATGTGGTAGGTTTGGCTTGGTCCGGAGGCCGTTGTCACCTCATCCACTTAGCGTTAATCAATGATTTATTTTTGTCCTTTCCCCAACTAACAGCAACCCCTAAATGTTGCTGGCTCTTTTTACAACGTATGTGTAACAGTGATCAAGCCTGGAGAGGTTGTGGTGTTCTATGTATTGAAATTAAGGTGGTGGCACAGAGGGTTGGTGGACAAATACTCTGCATTATCATCTCCATCTTCACCAAAGACAAACCCTAAAAAACACCTACGCACAATCACATACACGTCTAAAACACTGATCTAAAGTATGGGGCACACAACTCCCTAAATCATAATGTGCATGCTGACAGACTCGCACTGCTAGTGATCTACTCTCATTTAATCTACACAACAAAAAACGACAACAAAAACTTGACCAAACATTCTTATAAATTTGGTCAGTATATTTGTTCATTTAATTCTAGGTAAACTTTCAAAGTGACACTATGTATGGTTGATGATCTAAAACAGCTGCCAAAATTAAATAAGCTGCCAGTGCTTACATGTGCATGCAAGTTACAATATTATAATGCTGGGATGACCTAGCTAAGTGAGAGGAAGGCCTTATTATTAGTCTACACAAGATTGAAATCCCATGGCTTGAATGAAGCCAGCCTGGTTATTATTTGCAACCTGATTTGCAGGATCCAAATCAATTCGTATTTCAGATGGCAACATCAGTTGTCTAAATGTCAATCAACATGGGATGGGAAGTGAACTGACACTTTAAACTAGTCATAGGTAAATACATACTGTGTATAAGAGCAACTTGAGCAAGTAAATGGTGCAACTTTCTACGTAGAAAAACAAATAAGCAGGTGTGTCGCTGCCTTATTTGATACTAATGATAGCCCTGCCGGATCTGCACCAAGTCAAACAAAGTAAGTTATATAGCCTAACTTTCTGAATTTGTTTTGACTTTGCTCAATGGATGAAGTACTGTCACTCACGTCACTGCCAGCTGGCCACTCACTTTGACGTTGAAGAATCAGGTGACCATGTGTAGCTTTTGAGGCCAGCACAGCGGTGTGTGTGTCAAATACCTGTCAAGTGCCTAGACGTGAGCTAGCTAGTTACAATCGCGATTTTACATTTAACCACATACAACGTACATCAGCAGACCTTATCCCCTTCAGATGACACAACAACCCGTTAGCTGGCTGGCACACATAGCTAACGAGTAACGACGGATTGGTACCCATTCTAGCGGTCTAGCTAGCCAGTCAGATTAGTTGGTAACGTTCAATTGCTTGCAGATTCACTCACGTGTATAATACGTTTACATAAAATTATAGGACTGTGTTCCCCAAAATTGCTAAATTAACAATAATTTACAAAATAGTGTACTTTCTATTATAAAGCCTTTACAATATCTGAATGAGCGAACGACGTTAGATAGCATGTCAGGGACCGGCCTGTAGCATTGTAAGCGGGGTCTCATGCAAATATTAGTAGTACTGGATGGTGGTGCTGGCGCACGGCCCAGACAGACAAGAAGAGAAGTGGAGATGTGCAATGAATTGCTGCTTAGCTACCTTGGTCTTTACGTTGATCATGTCCCACGTCGGTCGCAGTTGTTTAATGAGCTTCATTGCCCCTTCAGTCACATTGTGTTCGTCCACGAAAATAGGAAATTTTCTTATTACCGGCGACCCAACAGGCACGTGTATCTCCGTCTCCATAATTTGGTAGTTTATTTTCTCCGCTATATCAAATTCTTGACTGATGTTTTCTTAATTTCGACAAATAACAGTGCGCTTGCTGTTGAAACGGTTTAGAACAGGGGCCTAACCGGCTAACTACCTACAGCGATGATGACAGAGTCAATGTCGATAAGGATTCAGAGATAGAACTACCGGTGGATGCTAATTGGAGGTTTCTTTAGCCGTTTAGTCCTGTACGGCACAATTTCCTCCTACTTGGCACCGCCCTCGCATGGAATCATCCGATAGAGAGAACGCACGACCCGCACAATGCACGCCCACTTCTTACGACTTCGTCCGAATAGATCCGAAGAAGGGTGTTCGGTTAAGACCCAATTGTCCACACGTAGCGGGTATTTTACAAAACTGAGTTTTTTTTTAATCCTTTTTGGCCTTTTGTCCACACGTAAACGGCGTTTTCAGTGTTTACGTGTGGACACCTAAAGATCAAAGATCAGACCGGAGGTTTTCCTCTGTTACATCAGAGTGTGCGCCTTTTGGTCCTTAAAATGTCATTTGTTTGAAAGTAGCCAATCTGTCAACCTTCGACGGTTGCCTTGATAATCCCTAACGCACCCTTTTTTTTTTGAAGCTTCTGATTGGCCAACATGGTTTGGCGTTTTCTTGAGAGCGTTTTTTTTTTGCGTTTTCGTATGGACGGAGTTTTTTTTTTGACCGTGCTTGCGTGGACTTTGATTTTTTTTTAAATGAGGGAGTAAAAACCTCCGTTTTCAGAAAGTTGAGGAAACATGAATGCACCAAAAAATATGCTTTTTTATGCAGTATGTGAAAGTATATTTTATACCAGTTCAATTATATATCAATATATAATTGTATCGGCAGACAGTTCAATATGACCATATCTTATATTGTAAATGCAATGTACAGTGCAGATATAATATTCGATTCCTGATATGTAGCGACCTCTGTTGGCTTGACACGGCCTTAGTTGATGTTCTAAATGTTTCAGCCGCTGAGTGGCAGTATGGCGATAAAACGCTAAATAAAATGTACCAGTGATCCTCTAATCTCCTGTTCTATGCTGCATGTCTGTCTGATTTGTTGTTAAAAATGGGAAATGTTCATTTGTGTTGTGCTGTGTGCGTGAATTCTTTCCGAGTGGATATTAGTAAAGCGTACTCTTTGATTTTCTGTATGACTGCAACATTTTTTGGTCATTTTATTAATTAGTTTCAGATATCTTTAAGTAGCTACACACACAAGCACACTTACGTTGCTAATTGTATTGTTCAGATATGTTTAGAAGCTATTTTGGTGTGTTTATTACTCGAGCCTAACTCAATATCATAGGTTTCTTGTTAAACCGTTATTATGTAGCTAGATAGAAAAACGTAATAACTTAAAATAAATAACCCAAATGGATATAAAACTATTTGGATCATTAAACACATAAAACATAAAACAAAGAACAATTCATTTAATGGCCAACCTTTCTTAATGGATGGATATATTACATCATACTCATGGCATTTCAAAATGATGTGAAAGGCATTCTTACAAAGAAAAAGGTGTGTCCCCTGGTTTAAATTGATTAATTCTAGTGTTAACAGAGCTAGAGTGTGAAGAGGGATACTTTTGCATAGTCTTGTGCTTGCATACCTGTAGCCACATGCCCTTTCGGCTTTCTTTACTCAAAATCTAGGTCATTTTATGGCTGTAAGGAATCCAGGGGAATTAGTAGCGGGTGTGTGTGTGTGTGTGTGTGTGTGTGTGTGTGTGTGTGTGTGTGTGTGTGTGTGTGTGTGTGTGTGGGTGTGTGTGTGTGTGTGTTTAAGTATAGCCATGGACAAACAATATACCTTTGATCTCTCCATTTTAGGAATGATGAAATGTTTACATTTCCAAGCTCTGCTTTTCTGGTGTTACATAAACACACACATGGAAAACACACACACCCACACACACACACACACACACACACACACACACACACACACACACACACACACACACACACACACACACACACACACACACACACACACACAAACGTAAATCAAGTAATCCGATTATCTTTACGCCCTAACCTAGATTCCCATGTTAAAGTGCATGTTGACACACACCTGATCATAATGAATGGGATTGGGAAATGAAAGCCAGCATAAATACTGGAACAAGCAAAGCAAAACAAAACAAATGTTCACAAAAATACAGCCCTAGATTGTCCACTCCAGGAATTGTTGTTCACCAATACAGGAATTTTCACTTTAATTCTTCCACAGTGACATCATTATAAAGTTGGCAGATGCTTCTTTTTAAGTGGCTTCAGTCAACAACAAAAAAAGATGCCGTTTATGATCAACAGACACAACGGAACTCTAAGTCTGAGTTGTCTAACTAGGAAGTCGTATAATGTCGCCTACAAAAGGCCACCTGGGTGTTGCAGGAGGCACAAAGACTTCAACGTCTGACTCACTGTTGACCGGCTCTACCATGCCTCTTGTCTCCCCTCACTTTGAAGACGGCTATTCTTTCCACTTTAGCTTTTCTATCTTTCCATCGGCTCGCATCTTCTGTTCCCTCTTTTTTTATCTTCCTTAATTCCTTTATTTTATATTTTACATATATATATATACGTCTCGCCACTGTCCTTTCACTTGCTGCGCTCCACAATAGCCTTATAATTCCAGTCATGTTCAGTTGTTTGGATGGCAGTGCTCAAATCCAGACAATAAAGTACAAAAAAGTTGTATGTAAGCTTGTCAGGTGTGAAAGAAGCATGGGCACAAGGTCTTGCCTGTCGTTGACCTGGTGCAGCGCCCTATCAGGGTCACCGTTGATATGAATGCTGGGAAGGAACAAGGAGGTAGAAAAGTGCCTCACTCTGAATAGCCAAGGCACAGCTGGAAATGGAATCGCAGATGGTGAACACCTCATTGCCTCTGTTCTTAAACTCAACGATGCTGTGAGTTTGGCAAAGTTGGGCTTCTGTTGGAACGTGTATGCCTATCTGTGTGAATATGTGAGTGCGTTTAAGAGTGCCTTTGTCTGTGGTTGACCCTCAGTGGGCCATATGTTACTAAGCACAAAGGCCCAAGCTGAGCCCTATCAATACCAATATGATCAGCCCCTCCTCTCAAAGGTGAAAAACAGGCCACTGCCCACAGTTAGAAACACACACATTCACCGACACCCTCTGACTGGCCCGTCCCCTCTCTGTTACAGCCCCTCCGTTTGTCTTTCATCCCTTTATTTCCAGATCAGGCCCTTACACCTAGAACCACACCAGCTGCAGCAGGAGCTCTCCAAGGAGCACAGACAGCAGGGATGAATGGACCAGCACTATGCTCTGTCAGGCACCTTAGCAACAAATGAGAAATTCATTACCACACTTCATACATTCAGACACGCACACAGGCCCTCATGTCCGCTCTCACACTCACACTCACACACACACACACACACACACACACACACACACACACACACACACACACACACACACAAACATGCAGTGATATTAGATATGTTTGGAAAGAGAGCTGCCACATAAGTTTGAAAAAAATTAAGTTCTAGTTATTAAAGTTGTCAGTGTTATGGATGTGTCGGGTAGAGTGTTATCCTACACTACATTCTTTAGATAGGACTAAAGGCTGCAGCTCTGATTGACAGCCAGGTTCTGACAGGGTTAAGACTCTCAGCCCCTCCCTGACAACTGGAAGCCCCTCCATGGCAGGTAATATTTAACTTTAAGAAATTGCGTTTGTGTTTCCTGGTCCCTGTGGGTGGGCAGAACCTGTGTGTGTCTCTGTCTGTGTGTGTGTGTGTGTGTGTGTGTATGTGTGTGTGTGTGTGTGTGTGTGTGTGTGTGTGTGTGTGTGAGTGAAGCAGCTCCTGTCCTGTGAGCCCAACCCTTTACAGCAATGTGATTATCTTATCAAAGTCCCAGCCGCAAGGTATGAGAGGACCAGGAAACGTGTTTGCCCAGGGCACAACTCCGCCCATACCACTCTGACTTATACCTGCCTTCACTCGCACATAGTACAGGCCGTCGTTGATGTGGTCTGTGTACGCCACAGAAGAAGTGCTGTATCTGCCTGAGATGAAAAGATTGCCGAGTTGGCGTCGGCCCAACGTTTTGACGAGGGTAAAGGTCACGTGTCTAACATAATTCCCTTGTCTAGACCAATCACAGACATCCACCAGACACAAAACAATCAGTACAGTTCGAGCATTACATCAAGATGGCGAAGCTACAGGAAGTTCCCCTGAATAGTTATGCACACTTGTCATCCTGTTAGGTAGGTACAAGGCGTGTGCTAGTGTGTAATTATGCGTGGATGTGAATGTGCTTTTCCCTGGATGGTGCCTTTGTTTTGTCTGTCAGGTGAGTGATGAGTATTAGCTGAGAGGGTGGGGAAAGGTATTTCCGCCGAGTGTTGGGTTTCTTGGTAAATGGAGCCAGGGGGATGGTATGTGAATTTGTCTATCTAATTACCGGTAGTTGTGGGAGTCCAGTTTTTGTGGGAAGAGAGGTGAAATGGTGTGTGGGAGTTGTGTGTTGTGTATCAGGTAACATGAGTGAGTTAGCCATGAAAAAAAAATAGATGAAAATCATTGAAATGAAGACTTCAATGACTCAGACTTCATTGATGTTGGCATAGCTTTTCGGTGACACTGGCATATCTACAATTACAACAACTGCAACCCTCATGCAACCCCTACCCCCTCTCTCTCCAAAACACACACTGTGTCACCAGGGGGCCCCAAGCCTTTGAGGGGCCCAAACATTTGAGGGGCCCAATGCAACTGATCCATTTCAACTTTATTTTAAATGTTGTACCAACATGATCAGTTGCGATTTCAACATAATGTTTGACAATAGTAGTCCTTATAATTTATTCTTATATATTCCACATTTCTATACAAATACAATCTTGACCATCTTGCAATCTCCTACAATCCAACAAAAAATTATCAAGTTTATCATTCATTTGCAATATAGACCTGCTACCAAAACGCGCTAAGCTACAGTCCCTCTCCCTGTAGTATTTAATGCCGAAATTGATTGTAAAGTTATTGATGTTTTGATGCCTGACAATGAAAATAA
>JAPMUY010000507.1:1317500-1322500 GCA_026901105.3 Galaxias olidus | reverse complement strand
TATTGATAGAGGGTTAAATGATCATTTATTTTTTTATCAATTCATAAAATACAGAAGTGAGGGAGAAGCAAATCTGTATCAAATCAAAATTTGGTGTGACCACCCTTCAAAATAGCATCCCCTGCCTAAAACATATGCACTACTTTAAATACATAACAAATAGGCTGTATGGCACATGCAATCAGGAAAAGGAGGAATGACTGTGTCGTGTTTGACTGACTGTCAGGAGGCGAGCGGAGGATGCCAGGGAGGCCCTCCGACATGGTCTACAGAAGGTCCGGCTGATCCAGGAGCAGGCCCGGCGTGTCCCGGGACTACAGAGCAGAGTCACTCAGCTGGAGATTGAGCTGCACAATCACAGGTACAGGCACTCTGGGTTGCTGCTGCCATTGCTGCATGGATTTACACATCATTTGCCTCCATGTCCCAGTGATTTACAAGTCAATATAGAGGCCTGTTGGATTGGAAGAGGAAAAAGGTGGGGTTAATATTTACCTAGTGTGTGGACGTCGAAAATGTCTACAGGTTACACATGGCACCACACAACCTCTGGGCTACTTATCTACCAACCCCACTGGAAACCCACCACGCTGCACCTGGAAAATGAACTGCCTGGAGACACCTATACTGTATGCGTTATTAGTCTATGGGTTACGTGAAGTGATTTTACTGATTGGCTAACCATGTGGAGTCATTTGACTTGCCCGGTCCCGCCACTGTTTTAGCTACAGGTGTGCCACACACATGCACACGCACGCACACAAGTAACGGACATACAGTATACGTTCGTTTGAAGTCGTTTTTGCGTACCAGGGTAGTTGACGTTTCTTCTTTTACTTTGACTTTGACCTTAAGATCCCAATGCCCCTGCGGAGATGAGCGCACCCCCCATCTCGATGACCCCTGCGCTAGAAAAGGTGAGTGGCAGGTCAGATGTTTGATCACTGAAGCCAGAGAGACAAAGAGAAACAGTAAATGGACTTTGGACACAGCCAACGCCTGTTTCCGTTTCCCAGAAGTGGGATTTCATAGAGCTGTGGAAGGAAGAGCCGCCTCTGATGAAGATGAGGAGGACAGAGGAAGGAAGGAGGAGACGAGGGGAGAGAGAGGGAAGGAGGAGAGGAGGGGAGAGGAGGGACCGTGCTGCCAGGTGGACGAGAAGAGGCTCAGCAACAGATTGCACAGCTTTGCAAGAGGGTACGCTGCAGACACAAAGACGACGCAAACCTCTCTCCCTCTGTATCTCTCTCTCTCTCTCTCTCTCTCTCTCTCTCTCTCTCTCTCTCTCTCTCTCTCTCCACACACACACACACACACACACACACACACACACACACACACACACACACACACACACACACACACACACACACACACAAAGAGATTCCCATAACTTTAACTTGTACTCATTCTCCAGGTGTCAGAACTCCACAGGCCATCAGCTGCTTCAGTCTCAGAACCCTCTCCAGCACAAAGCCCCCAGGGAGGCCAGGGTGCGGGTCTATACGGAGCACAGTTGCATGGAAGAGATGGGTATCACGCTGAAAGAGGTAAGAGAAGAAGATTGCATGAACAGGCCCTGTTTATCTGGAGTAATCTCAAGATTCAAGGAATTTGATATGAAACGGCTTTCAGAGAGTTTCTGAATACTATCTCTCTCTTGCTCACTTTCACTTTCTCACTCTCACTCTCTCTCCCTCCCTACCTCCCTCTCTGTCTCTCTCTCTCTCTCTATTTCTCTCTCTCTCTCTCTCGCTCTCTCTATTTCTCTCTCTCTTTCTCTCTCTCTCTCCCTCCCTCTCTCTATTTCTCTCTCTCTCTCTTTTTGTCAGAAATATGAAGAGGTGGAGGGCTTGAGACTGGAGGTGCAGCTGATTGAGACAGAGAGACTCCGCCTGTCTCTGCTGGAGGAGAAACTGACTCATGCACTCACTCTGTTGCACCAGCTACGCAACAAGGTGAACACACAAGTACTGTAACCTCACTCCACACAGTCACTGTCTGGAATAGCCGCTTGTCTACCGTTTGGATGGCTCGCCAGTGCCATCTAGTGGTCATTTTAAAGTGACGCTCACTTTCTCCATCTCTGAATGCATTCCTTTTTTCTCTCTTATTCTTTCTAGAACGTGTCTCGTAGGAGTCTTGGTAAGATTCTCATGGACGCTCTGGACACGTGCAGTCAGAGAGGACTAGGTAAGCCTCAAATATACAAATATAATACAAATACTAAGCACCCATGAATCCCAGGAGCCTTGAGGAAGACAACAGGGCTCCACCACGTCCTGACACGGTCTGCCTCCTTCATAGGTCCCGCCACCGTGCTCCAGGTGGCCGACGCCCTCTGCGCTCAGCTCTCGTCCAATGAGCTGCTGCGAGAACAGGGCCGA
The DNA here is from genome assembly GCA_026901105.3 of Galaxias olidus. NCBI lineage: Eukaryota > Metazoa > Chordata > Actinopteri > Galaxiiformes > Galaxiidae > Galaxias > Galaxias olidus. The sequence continues at coordinate 1,320,113 of JAPMUY010000507.1, read as the reverse complement.
GGGGGAGGGGCAGAAGGAGGGAGTCCGAGGGGAGAGGTACAGGGGGCTCAGAATCCCCGCAGCTCTGTGACCAACCCTTTACTGATCAGCTGCTAAGGCCAGCCTCGGACGTCCTAGACTCCCGCTCCCTGCACGAACAGCCAACACTAACAAGGCACTTATCACCTCAACATTACACACGGCCAAACCCCTGTGTGTTCTGGATCAAAGTACTCTTTTGTTTTTTAAATGTTCTGTGTCCCCAAACAGGAACGAAAAATTATAAATATTTTTATTTAACACAAACATTTTGTATAATCCTAATTTATAATTAAATTATATTCATAAGTTTTTTTTATCGTCTCCCATTTCTCCAATTCTCCAATTAACATGACTGGACCGGCAAAAATAAAAATGACACTATATCTATATATATTTCTAGACTGCTTCCTTAGCAACACCTAGTAACTAGTGATGAGACAGGATGAGTAGTAGCTCTATAGCATCCTGAAGTTGTTCAAATACGGCTACTATTAAACTGCCCTGCAACTACCCACCAAACGTCCATGCTAAATAGACAATGGAATGGTTGCCATGTAGCGAACATCTTTCCGGAGGACACAGAGATGCTCAATTCTCCTCTTCGGTCGTGTGCTCCTAAACCCTCGCAGTGCTTTGGGTAATATTCCATTACGCCTGTAACCTCGGTGCACGGGGCTACATACTGTAGTCTCCTTCTTAAGGAGGAGGTCAGCCGATAATAGCTTCTCACTGATAAGACCATGGGAACCACCTGGCTGCTTGTGCGTGTGTGTGCCTGTTCGTTTACATGAAAACCATTGAGTACCACACTATCTTTTACTGGTGTAACACATTTGAGCAAGGCCACAAGCTGTCCTTTGGAGACTCCCTCTACCCACAGGGGCTGTGTGCGGTAATGTCATGGTCAGAGGGAACAGATGGACCAGCGACTCTGCTGCCCTGGAGGAGGAGAGGAGGAGGGGAGCGGTGGCTGGAATGACCGTCTTTGTTATCTGTGGACACGAAGGCCCCCCCTCTGAGTTGGGAGAAAAGAACATGGTCATTCAGGCAGAAAGTAAAAGATTAATCAGGTAGAGATTGAAAGAAAGAGAGACAGAGAGAGGAGGGGAAGTTGCACGCCACTTGTGTCAGTAGGACAATGTGTGTGTGTGTGTGTGTGTGAGAGAGACTATTTACAGGCATGCTTTACTGATTTCGTTGCCACAAGACACTACCTAAAAAATTGCCTCGAGGTCCTTGGCTGTTGTTGTGACCACAGGAAGTTATGAGATGGAACAAGAACAGCATCTCAAGACGAATTAAGAGCATACAAAGAGCATCCACACAAAAAAAAAGGCTTTGAAAAAAGCACGCGGCAACAGAGGAATGGTACGAAACAATAACGTCCTTTATTTCCAGCAAATTACAAAGGCCTGCAGGGGAGAAGCCCCGCCGCAGGAGGTAAGGCTAATCAGCGACCAGGGACACACAGGGAGAGCACACTGACCTCACCCTGCGTGCATGCATAAGAGTATGTGTTTGACTTGTACCATCCAGCGTTTCCATTATTTGCATATAGCAAGCACTGGTTGCACGGGACCAGTAGCTAAGGATAACATGGAGAGTCCCAGGTGTCTGGGTCAACGTTCATGGACAGTGTTAGCTCCACTTCGTCCCGTGATTTCCCCTCTACTCCCCCTGACTATAGTGAAGGGTCCGTTGTATTCCCTGTGGGTCCTGGTTGGAAGCACTGAGGTGTACGGAGGTGGGGGGGGGGGGGGTGTGGAGGTGACAGGGAAAGTTGGAAGTGCGGAAGGTGGCAAGAACAAAGGAACATAGGAAGGTAGGTGTGTTATAGAAGTCTCTCTCGGACTCCTCTATGTAGTCTGACCACTCCGGAGTCTCCTGCTATGCCACAATCGGGAGACCTAGTCAGAGCCCTTTATTTACAATGCATATTTCATACGCTCATCTTTGAATATAGAGGGCCCTGACTCATGAGAGATTCGCCAATCATTGCAGCTCTATTATCTAGCCAGCCGCCCCCCACAGCTGCACACATTTAGTCATTATTACGTTACAACATCATCGTCATCATCGTCATCATCAATCTATATTCATCATTAATACAAGCTGATTATAAAGGTGCTACTCTGTGTTGAGCCTAGCTCCTGATTGGCTACGGAGTTGATAGGTTAAGGCAATTCTAAGTCTTGCATATGACTCCCAGCCCAAAGTGTGTACAGTTTGTCAGACATTAGGCACCATGCTAGTCACTGCTAATCTACGTGGCTAATGTAAAAAGCTCCACTAGCAAATTGCTAACCTGGAAGAAAAACACAAATCTAATCAGGAGGTAAAACCATTATAAAACGCAACATCGAACCAAGTCCAAATGAAATGAAAAATAAACACCGTATTTATAGAATAAATATAGTATGTACAATTTGCTTTGTGTGCATCTAAAAATAAATAGACAAAGCGTTACTTCCCCCCAAAGAAGTTTACACAACTTTCCTCTATGTGGAGGCAGAACGCTGGCACCTGGTCAGGAAGACAGCAGAGGATGAGACACATTCTAGAATGTTGGACGTGTGTTCTAGAACGCTGGAA
>JAPMUY010000507.1:1292500-1312500 GCA_026901105.3 Galaxias olidus | reverse complement strand
TCACCCACACACACACACACACACACACACACACACACACCACACACCCTCATGGTCTCTAGGGTCAAGTGGCTTGGGGTACATTGAGCCACTCTGTTAGAGGCCACGGCCCTAATATGGGCAGCCACAGCAGCACTGTTTAAAAGGCTCTCCTCTTCCTTCCTGTTTCTCTAGACAGTATCACTCCCTGAGATCGTATCATCAAGCATGTACAGCAGTGTTAGCCCGCTACTGTTTATTCCTCTGAAACACAGTAATAGTCTCAAATGTGTCCTTCAAAGGCTGGGCTACGTCGGAATGTTGTACAGTAAACTTTTTTTCCCTTTAAAAACAGCAGGCATTTAAAGAGGAGCAAATAAGGGCGTGTGTGCGTGCGTGCGTGCGTGCGTGCGTGCGTGCGTGCTACATTGAACATTAAAAATAACCATGGCAGAAGGACATAGGAAAGTGCCAGAGAATGGTCAAGTGCAGTGTGTGTGTGTTCCTGGGAGGTTGCCAATGGCCTACTGCACTGACACAGACCACTTGGTCACAGTAACCTTTTTAAGGCCAGCCGGGTGAGAGTCATGTGACTGTGTGTTTTTACCGAACCAGACGCCACAACGTTTAAGAGCATGGCTTAGGGCTGCGTGCTAAAACAAAACAGGCAACTGAACACACACACACACACACACACACACACACACACACACACACACAGCATTATCAACATTCGATACACAATCTCAGTAAGCTGATTAGGAACTATTTCGCTCACTTCATTATTGCATGGGAATGACCTACAAGGACAGGTGCTTGTTTTAGTAGGTACATCAAAGCAACAATGGGTAACAAGAGTGCTTTGAAGTAGTAAGTAAAGTTTATTTGTTTAGCGCTTTTCACAGACAAAAGTCACAAAGTGCTTTACACGAGCAAAACTAAAATCAGTGTATTAAAAAAAAAATACACGCAACTAAAAACACAAAAAAATGAACAATAACCAATAGACAATAAATACATAAAATGCAGACCTAGTGCATAAAAGTTACAAGTGGGACTGACCCAATTATTAGTGGGACTGTGCTTGTAGGATGGCAGAGAGAAAAGGGTGTGTACAGTGATATAATTATGTCATATATAATTAGTGATGAAATAAGTATTCATATTTAATAACAATCGCCCAGCGTGGCAAAGATTGCCTGTGCGTTGCAATCCTAGAGAGAATTCGGCATTAAAAATCGGACGGCCAGCATAACAAAAACAACAGTGTGTTGGCCGCCAGAGGCCGAGACATAATGTTTCATGCCGGCCCCCGAGGAGCAACACAACAGAGAAAACATGGTCATGTGAGTGACTTCTCCTCTGCTCAGCCATGACATGGGATTAGGAGTGTTTCGTTTTATGTTTCTTACTAATAAGCGCGTTAGGAAATTTTACAGTGGTTCTAATCTGCTGATAATTGGTGGCAGTGTGGAAAGTAAGGTGGGCCAGAGGGAGGGGGGGGGGGGGGGCAGCCAAGGGAGACCGGCTGACTCTCTTACAGCCGGAGGAAAATAACTCCTCCGACAGGCTGGGCTGGATGCTAATGCCGGAGAATGTCCGCAGACATAAAGCGAGTTTGACAAGGGTTTTGGAAAGTCTGAGCGACCGGAGAGAAAAGCCCCAAAAAACCGCAAACGGGATTGGGATAGACTAGGATATGCATCGCTAACGGTGCAAATCAAATGTATCAGTCCGTTTCCCACAGACCACTGGTAAGAATGTGAGGATTGGTCTGCTTTGGAGAAATGTTAGGCTAATTCTAACACCACCTCCATGACTGTAGGGTAAAGTACAGTACAGTCCAGTCCAGCAACCCCCCCACCCCCACCCCCTATGGTTACAATAGATGCATGGTTGTCGGCACAGAATGTAGCGTTAGCCAAGGGTTCCCATGAGATGTAAACACTTTCCCCCAGGCTCCGTGACCCCAGGGTACGGGGTTGAGCTGAGAGGTCAAAATAGTATAACAACAAGCCAGGTGCTGTTTTGTCCGCTAACTGGTCTTACAAACCCATTCAGCTAGCATTAATCCACCCTGCTCACAAGAACAACCAGTTTATTTGCCCAATTACTCTGAAGAGTTAAGGATGAAAAGAATGAAGTACTCTGCACATCTAAACACACTTTTCACAACTTGTATACGCTGGAAGAATCAGTGTTTCGATTAAGTGAAAACTAACTTGAAGCCCAGCCAAAGTCCACACCTATGAACTCATTATCATTGGAAAATGAACTAAATTTGCATGTGCTGTTTCAGGAGCACGGCTCACTTATAGTACATTTGCACACATTTACATTTAAACATAACAAAAAAAGACATGGCCTTCTCCAGCTATTGAAACCCTACTGCAAAGACCACTAAAAACATGAATGGTCCTCCACAGAAATAAAAATGGGACAGGACAAAACAACAGGCCCTAGTCAGGACAGAAATAGGCTCTCTTGGCACAGGCTGCTCAAAAACCTACGTTGCCACGGTGACGGGTGTAGGGGGCCGCGTCAGGTGAGCGATCTTACCGCTGTGGAGAGTCGAGAGGCCAGCGTCATCTCCAGGTTGCCCTTTAACCCCAGCAGGGCCGGTACCAGGATGAACACCTCCGTCACCTCGGTGAACACGGTCCAGTGCTGTAAACGGGACAAGCCAAGTCAGACAGACGGCACACAACCACTGGGTTTCAGAAAATAAACACACAATCCAGCACGACCATCAGAGAGCACTGGTAACAAATGCAAAAAACCTGGCAACATCGAATAACACGTATTAGCAGGAGAAGGTTCTGGCTGTCCTTGTATTCCCCATTTCATATGGATTTGCTGTTGCAACACGATCCGTTTCAGGTGCCAGACGGGCCTGGGTGATATCTAGATAAACGGGCACTGCACCGCGTTATCATACTGCTCCCTCGGAAAAAAGACACAAGGTCATCGGAGCCGCTGGTGGAAGTGAATAATGTCCCTGCGGTCCCTGTGTTTCTCTCTCCTCTCCTCTGCCACAGCCTGACCACTGGCCTAACGTGAATAGCTCTTATTTATGAAACACTTTGGTGCCGTAGCGTGGAGCTGAAAGTGCTGTTTGAGTAACCCGCCTCAGCAGAAATATTGGGCACGGTGTTGTTATCTCCAGAAGCGATTGACTTACTCCCGGGCGAAGTCAGCAAGGAGCAAGGCAAGCTAAAGCTGAAGGGTTATTGAGAGAGAGAGAGAGAATATAGAGAATATAGAACTGAATCTAATCAAGATGGCTGTTGCTGATGATTCTGCATTATTACGACCCCGCTCCCCTCTTCTCGTTTAGGGTCCAGACCTCGGGGCATATCGGCTCATAACGGGATAGTTAACCCACATTTCAAAGTTTTAAGTCTGGGCATGGAACTCAGACTACTTGACCCTGAGGAAAGGTAGATGTACATGTTATTGCTGCTTTATTGCTTTATTTTGCTTTATTTATTGAGAATAAAAAAAAAATAAAGCAACTATTCATCGTGTTACTTTCGTTTTTTGTATACCAATAACGTATTTATCTACTTCTAATCTGGTAAGCAATCCCTGCAGAAGCCTCCGTTTCATAGCCAATGCAGCCGTAGCTGAAATAACGCTAGGTGATGGGTAGTGCCAAGCACATGGATCCATCTAATGTAAAAGTGCTTATCTTTAGAGCAAGTCTCTTTGGCCCCAGCCATTTACAGCCCAGTCAGCCTACAGATAAAGCAATACACAGGCTGCCGGGGAGGAGAGGAGAAAGAGACAGAGAGAGGGGGACACAGGCAGAGAGAGAGAGAGAGAGAGAGGGGGGGACAGGCAGAGAAAGAGGGGGGGACAGGCAAAGAGAGAAAGACAGAGAGCTAGAAAGAGGGGGGGGGGGGACACAGGCAGAAAGAGCGAGAGAGAATGAAAGAAAGAGAGAGAGAGAGAGGAAAAAACGTGAAAAATGTGCGCTCCAGCGAGGATGCCATGTCAGGCCCTTTGCGTTGTGTCCAGATGTATGTGGGTGATAAGCGGCACGCTGTAGGTGTGGTATCAGCACATGGGGGAGGGGGTGGGACTGCCGCTGTCTTTCCCCTTCCTGTCAACAGACGGCATGGGGGCTTGTAAGGCTGCCGACTCCACAGGGACCCCACACAGCCTGGCCCCCTGCCACTGCGGCTCCGCTCGCCTCTGACCTACACCCCGAAACTACGCTCCCCCTCTCTCTCTCTCTTTTTATTTTTCTCTCTCTCTCTCCTTCACTCCATCTCTTGCTCTACTTATCTCTGCCTCCTTCCTAATGCCAGCACCCCACTGTGCCACAACAGCAGACTGCATACTCTGCCTCCATGGAATGTCGCTCTTTCTCTCGCTCTCTTTTCTTCCCTCTCTCCTCTGTCCCCTGGCCCCCCTGCTGATGTATGTTGCCTCTATGGAAGGTTGGCCCCTAGCCAAACAAACGTCTCCCTTTGCCTGCCTCCCCTGATTCTGGGAAAAGTCCAGTGGGCAGTCTCAGCGTCTCTGCATTGCAGGCGCGCGCCCCTCCAGTATGAGAGGGTAAGGTTGTCGAGCTGGTTAACGCTGCCCTCATGCACATATATAGACCGTCAGCAACCTGAGCTTGAGAATGTGCTACATCAGCGTCTGGCTGGCAGCGTCATCGCACTGCACGTGACAAAAGTGACGGTGAATTTTCTCCCACCGGCAGTACAGGCCAATGGTAGAAGTCAACACAGCTTTATGGCACAAGGGGAGGGCTTAAATGACCACCAGGAAAAATACACTTTTTTTTTCTTCTACTAGGCCATTCTTAACCTCCTCTGGAGCACTGGATCCTAAGACAGGACACTGGCCACAGGTTAGTGAGCCACAGCTTAGCTCACTAACCTCATTTTGATACTGTCTCCAGCTAATAGTGAAAACTGTTAACTAGATTTAAAGTTAGTAGAATGTGGGATACAGCACCAATAACTACATTTTCAGGTTAAAGATGACAAATTAAGGATTTAAAAGGGAGAAAAACCAGTTGCTTCACACTGGGGGTAATCTGGTAGGTCGAACAGGCAAACGTTCATTATTATTATAATTTTTTTTTAAATGTCCCTAGTTTGTAACAGTAAGCTTATTTACCCATTAGCAAGGGTAAATTTTTCTGATGTAACAAATTATTTCCTAGACCTAGTGTCAACTCTCGGATTATCCACTCAGGACACGGGCACAAGGTTCTCACTGGTAAAATAAGCCTCCGCTCATGACAATGCCTGTGAATATAATTATGACAATATAAATATAGCGCCCTTTATTAGTTGAGTGGAATGCATTCACAGAGTGCAGCTGCAAGCAATGAGGTTTTGATGCCAGTAATATGAGTAATATGAACCGGATTGTGCGTCTAAGATGAACCGGACTGTGAGTCAGAGGGACCTAACCCAGGAGCTGGTTTTCCACTGGCTCCTGTGGGAACCCAGCAGCTGGATGTGGCTGGACCAAAATGGCGTCTGGTGGCTGGTGTCGGACATTTGTGTGTAATCTTTGCTGTTTACAGACCTGTGTAATTTTAGACTGTTTGTGTTTTTGAGGCTGAAACCATGTCTGGCCTCCGGCCTTTATATGGTGCTACATGCCTCTAGTATAAAGCCACAGTTTAGGAGAGACTTGCATGACATCACTCAGACAGGAAAACAAAAACAAGTTTACCTACATTCTCACTGTACTTTTACAGCTTAAACGGACCTGCATATCTGTGAGTAAATTAACGGCTTGGGGATGTACATATGTCCCCTTTGCTCCAACTGACCCATACACAGTCAAAAGCATTGATCTGGAAGTGAGCGATGTCAAATAGAGACAGGACCATCACAGCTAGCTCAGCGAGTACGCAATGTAGTGTAGTGACTTACTGAAGATGTAACTTAAGTGAAGGAGGTCACATTAAGAGAAATACCTCGTTGAATAAGGTATGCAAAGCCTGCCTGTAGTATGTTGGCAAAACCATGCAGTCAGTTCTCTGGCCTGTCCATCAAGTGAGGTTGTCAGCACTGTTCATCATTGTTATTGGTTAAAAATATACTGACATGGCTTTTGGCAATCCAAAAACATTTAGAAAGAAAATAGAAGCGCCATCACAACACAAATGAAAAATATCCAAACAATTTGAATATTTTAGTTTAGAAGTACAGGTTTTAAGAATGTATTATTAACCTCAACAGTACATTTAAAATCTCTTAACAGTCCAATAAAGGTCAACTCTCACTCACCTATCGCAATATTGCTGAAAAAAAAAAAAGAAGAAAGTTATGTTATTTAATATTTAAAGTAAATGTTATTTACTGCCCTTTTCATACTGTTATACTAATACTAATAGATGTTGCCTTATTTGAAACATTAGAATACCAATCTAACCTGTTCAAAACAGATACATGCAGACAGAGAAACAAACAGAGTGGGGATAAAAGATGAGCAGTTCCCTCCCTGCAAGGACAGACTAGGTTTAGCCGAGTTAGCAGTTACTGTAGCTGTGCCAGGCCAGGGGAAACAGCGTGTGGTACCAGAGGCACGCTGAAAAGAATCCCCTAGAACAATCCTCTCACACAATTCTCCATATCATACTAGGTGTGACGTTACACAGAACTATTCAGAGCATCACTTGGCTCACAGGCAGATATTTCATCTCAATCTTTTCACACGTATTAAACGTCTGGATCCGAGTGGCTATCAAGGCCAAGCTGGTGTCGCCTGGTATGTTTTTCCCCTATTGTATTCTAATATAAAGTCACTGTTACAACAAAGCTGTGAATGAAAACACCGTAGCAAGCTGCCTTCCGATGGAAGAGAGAACTCTCGTCCTAAACCTTAACATTCCTGGTTGGTTAGTGAGTAAACTTGATAGTGTCGGGGTTTCAAAATCATGGGGTCTTTGCACAAGGATTCTGTTGCTTTGACACCAGGGACCATTCTAGACAAGTGTTCTTTTCCCCTCTTTCTTTCTTCCTCCCTCCTTCTCTCTCTCTCCCTCCCTCCTGCCCTTCCTCCCTACCTCTACCCCTCCCCCTCCCTCTTTCTCTTCAGAGTTCCTGGGGTACACCATGTTGGCATCAGAATGGGCAGTGTGTGCCAGAGCCTGCTCTCCTGGCAACCAGACACCTCCAGCTTTATCTACACCAGAGGCTGACCTTAATGAAATATATGACCTGTCAGCTAGACCAAGGGCTGTATTTTTACACTGCCACTGCTGCAAGTACAGGCACACAGTAAAGGACAGTAATCCACACACACACGCACATGCACACGCACACACACACACACACACACACGGGGTCTAGAGCAAGTCAACAGGAAAGGAAGAGAGAAGGAGAGTAATTATAACGCGAGTTAAATTCTTTCCTCTGAGGCGGTGAGGGCCCAGCGGCACTCAGGCTGCATGCTGTTCCTGTTGCTTACAGTCGGACCTTTTGATCGACTGAACCACCAGGCACAGGCTGTTCCCCATTCTACTCCTTTCTGACGGGATTACCATCAAACGTCGCTTTCTCTACAGCGGCTGTCATCAAAGCCTCGTCTTCACCTCAACGGTATGCACGATTAATAAACCATACAAGTATGTGTCCACAGTCCCCCTCGAATGTGCACGGTGCGTACCAACATGTGCCAGATCAGGGGTGGCACATGTTGGTACACACCATGGGGAGGAGTTACAGGAAGGTTAAACTAATTATGTAAATTCCCCCATGATTCCTGATGACGATTGGACATAGTCTATGAGATCATCTGGCAGGGCAACGATGGACACATGTTTCACACCAACAGGAACGATGGCTCATGACTGTTTAAACACGCCTATTGACCGCACCTTTACATTAGACCTTCCTTTAAACAATAACACAGGCTAAATAATACACAAGTTAAACGCAAAACTTTTGTGAATACAATATTCAAACATCTCTTTTTACTGTTAACCATCAGTCAAACAAATAAATGCAATACCGGACCAACATAACAGGATATTCCTGAAAGGTTTTCACAAAACCAGGCTATTTCGAAATACAATGACTCAACCACTGTTGAGTACTGAATGGTGCTTGACTAGTTCCCTGGTAGCACACTGATGAGAGTTGTGAGTTTACGCAAAACACATTTCCACCCTGAGATTTCAAACAATACACTTTACTCACTATGAGTCAGTAATCCAAAACAAAACAAAAATCACGTGAGTATGGCTAAACAGCATACAGTCAGCAGGCCAAAACAACACGTTAGGAGGAGGTTCCGGAGGATATCTCACCTGGACAATGTCTAGTACCATTCCCGCCGCCACGGTCCCGAACCCAGCCAACAGGAAGGGGAAAACCACCTGCAGACCAATGGAGAAGGAGGTCTCCTTCAGCGGCGCCGGCGGTTCGGGACTCTGGTCCGTGCTGATGTCGTCACTCTCGTTGCTCTGGCTGGCGTTCTCCAGGAGCGCGTCCTCCTCACACTGGCCCTTGGCGTTGGCTCGGCAGTCTATGGTCACTGTCTCCGGCCTGTCGCCCTCCCCCGGCTCCGCCGCCCTCTCTGTGAAGGAGGGGACCTCGGTCACCTCCTTCTCCCCGCCGCTCTCCGGTCTCGTTTCCTCGGACTCCTCAGTCAGGATCACCGGGTGAACGGAGCCGTTGGACTGCAGGAAGGCCTGAGGCAGCAGGGGGCCCTCCTTCTTCATCTCAATTGCCCCGGAGGACATCTCCATGTCGGGCAGTTTTTCTTGTTCTTTCGACCAAAGTACCATGCGGAGGCCTTGGCGGACAGTGGACGTGATGAGAAATCAACGATGTGAGGTTTCAATAAGTTGATCGGTTTATAACCTGATCTCAAAAGTTAATTTATCCCATTAAAGAGAGTTGGCACTTGAGGTGTGATCCAGAGGCAAAATTGATCAGACCTAAGTAAAAGTTTAAGTAGAGTAAAGTCAGGTGTGTGGCCGGTCTCCTCCAGGCTAGAGTGAGATCTTGCCGATGCTTCGGGAGCAGAACGAGTATGTTCTCCATTCACTTCTGACTTCAGGTTGACAGGTGAGTAACGGAATCACAAAGCATGTTTTCCAACTAAAAAGTATAAAGACCTGGGCAGCGTGCCTTATTGGAAATGTATTCCCAATGCTCCTGACGAAATCTTTTTTTTCAAGAAAATACTTGAGAGCAATGTCTGGTCCTGCACTCACTCCAATGGTCCTGTCAGAATAGCCTGCACTGATCGCTGTACGGGAATGAGAAAGTCTCACCTTACACCACGTGGCCACTGGGAGGTATATATTTAAAGGTCTGCAGCGAGGATAGTGTTACTAGACTACGCAAAAGAACCTCCCCAACACACTCAAACAATTATGAAGCTACCTGAAAAAGAAGGGAAATAATTTATTATTAGACTGGTCTAAATAGGATGTCAAATGTTTATCTTTTTAAGCATCAGAGAATATGTGCTGCACACCTGGACAAACATGCTTTCATTTAGGCCTTATGAAGATTTTCACTGCAAGAGTTTAGCGAAAATAGTTGCTATATATCTTGAATGTATAGTTAGATATATTCACCTACATGTTTAATTAGCCCACTGATCTCGCAGACACACCAGATTTACTTGTATTTATTATTTCGGATCTATTGCAGCAAATCTCAGTGTACGAATGAAGTATTCATTCAGCGCCAACGATGTTGGCTATGTTCCAACAGCTATGACTATTTTTGTTCCATTAACAGAGGAGTACATCCTCTATCTGATTCTCTCTCCGCATGTTACCATATCCGCAGACAATATGCTGTATAACGTCGGTGCGCACTTGGTTTCCTTGCTGGAAGAACCCTCTGTTTAGTAGTCAGCACCAATAGCCGCCAACCCAACAGCTCAACATGGCAAAGACGTAAATTAGTGCGCGCCTGATCATGGATGAATAGGGCAAACCTCAGTCTACTTTTCATAGAGGTGAACAATGTGTCCAATAAAAACACTAAGTATACCAGAGCCTATCATAGTCTACAAAAAATAGCAGACCGGACACTTTCTTGACATTCCTGTTTTTTTTTTGTTTTTTAAAATACAACTCCAAATTTAAAGACAAGCCTTCGTAGCAGTCAATTGACAAATTTACTTACACTTACATATTTCGGGTATGATCGGCACATGTTGCGAAAACGGAAGAGCGGTTTATTTTGGACAACAAACATCATACAACATATACCGTCGCCACAACACAAAAACACAAGAGCCCCTTCTTCAGTAAGTTTAACTCTGGACTCAGGGAAGACATTTACCTTTCAGGCGGTCCACAGCAAGGAAGAGAGCGCCCCGAGCCTTCAGGCGCAGTGTAATGTTCTTCATCCACGCTGGGACACACTTAGGCAACGTGTTTGCGCTGAAGGATAAACGCCGGTGTGCATGCCTTATGTATAGTAACTGCCCATACCCGCGTTAATAGTTAACCCTACACGGTTAAGGCTGTCATTCCTAACTCGTCACATTGTTCCACTTTAGAACCTCACTAGCTGCTGTATGCGCATCTAAAATACCCACACGTGCGCGGGCAGGAAGTCACTAGGCGGGTCCTATACACAGCTAAGTGTAGCAAGCACTTGCGTGTGCACTCTTCCTAAACACTCGCCTGAGTGATTTTCTGCGTGCGCATGTGGTGTCACTCTCCATTAAGCTAGATTTCGGTTGGGTTGTAATTCGGCAGTCCTAGGAAAGTAAAAAGTAATTCCTTTTAGACTTATCATACATTGTAAATCATCCATGAACATATTTCCGCATAGTTTCAATCTCAATTATAGTAAACCAGATGTAAACTGATTGTTTCCCTCCCAGCTTCCCATGGGAGAGCATCACAATGAGGTCCCCATACTCACAGCACATGTTCACCAGGCATTGCTTGTTGCACTGGTAACACTACAAGACCAGTGCTTTAGTCGTCCCAATTCTCTAAATTGCCCTGTCTTCCATGCACCAGAGCTTGAAACATATTTTAAGATTAAGGCTTGGGAGAACAACCCTAAAATGATATCTCAGTCTTTTAATCTACTGCAGGAAAGGCTGTGTAAAGGTTTCCTCGGTTGCTCTGGGTCCCTGGTGCATTCCCCCTTATTGTGTGTTAGTGCCAATGGGACTCTTGAGGTAATTCTATCCCTCCAGGTGGGTTTATCTTGGGTCACCGAGTGCGTCATCATCGCATAGTTTCCGCTAATCTACAAGGAAGCAAGGTGAATAAAAAAAAAGCACAAGTGAAAGAAAAATTGTCCGAAAAACCACAACCCTAACACTTACAACATCAGACAGATATGGATTGTGTGCGCTTCTGTGTGTGGGTTAGCCCCTGGCCATACATACATGTTTTTGTAAGTCGCTTTGGATGAAAGCGTCTGCTAAATGAATATAATGTAATGTAATGTAATGTAATACATATGTCACAGTGCTATGTAATCTGTCAGGTATCATGGTTGTGCGGAACAAAAAGTTGATTGGGCAGTAGAACCTGTTCTGCCTTGGGGTCAGAGGTCAGTAAGGCTAACTGGTCTGAGCGGTGAGCAGGTGCAGGCACCCGGAGATTGAAGCCATAGTCATGTAACTATTGAATAAGATGTTATTCAATTCTGGAGTGTGACACATTCACATGGTGCAGGTGAATACAGTACATGTTTTGCCTCATTCACACACAGACACACAAACACGCACGCCTGCGCGAAAGTGCGCACACGCACACACACACACACACACACACACACACACACACACACACACACACACAATCTCAAACATACACACACATATGAAAATCAGTTACGAGAGTGACATTTAACATTTTAACTGTCCTCAACCAAGTGAAAGAGTACTGCCGGATATGTTGTACATTCATGTATGTCCACCTTAATCCAATCCCATTTCCATTGAGTGTCTCTGGACCTTAACCTTCATGTGCAGCTTGAACTTAACTTTTACGGCTGAGCATTAAGCAATTGTGTCCGGACCTCAACTTTCCGTTCCACTTTGTCAGAAGGTTCCTGGGTCAAACCAGATTCTGTCCGGATGAACCCTCTCATCTGAAAGGTTTCATAGGCTTCATTCAAGGGAAATGTTGCCCCGTGATGAAATGGTATTGGTTATTAAATTGACTGAGAATCATGTATAGGTATTTTGTGATAGAATAGTGATTACAATGGCTTTCAACGAGAGAAGGTTACAAACCACAAGTCAGGAAGATACAGTAAGTGCAGCCCTGAGCCAATCAACTTGATAAGAGCCGTGCAAGTGACACATTAAACGCCACTATACAAATCAAGTGCATCCAATCAAATCTACACTACAACAAAAAATGAGAGTACCTCAAATGCATGTGCAAGCAGATGCACCTGCTCCATGTTACTATGTATCTAATTGGAGTCTGAACACGTGTGGCATTACGTTCCGACGGAAGTGTAGTCTGATCATGTGGCCACAAATGAGTTCCCTCCCGCCCTGTGGACAGTGGATTGAGGTTATAATATTAACATCCCATGACAGAGACATGATGAAGGAAAATCTGACCCTGGTCAATATGTCTGTGCGTCTGTGGAACTACTCATACTATGAATGATCCTGCTATAGAACAGTAAATTAAACGCAAACTCAATAGCTAACCAAACGGTGGAGCTGCCGCCCTGGGGTCCTGGTTGGACACTGGGGGGGTTCTGACGGTTAATAATCCTCCCAACAACTCCCCCCCCACCCCCCCCCAACCAGGAAGTGAGGTGAGGACGGGACACAAAGCGACAGTGGCCCCCCGGCAACGCTTCAGGAGAGTGGCTGTCCATGGCAACGGCAGGGCGGCCTGTGCCAGTTCTGTCCCAGGACTTCTTTGAGCTCGGAAGAATGTCAGGGAGGAATTGGAACGCTTCCCTCTGCCCAGGATGAATGCTTGTCCCCCAACCACCACTAGCCCCTTCTCTCCGTCTTTCCTTCTCCCTCTCTCTCTCTCTCTCTCTCTTTCTCACTCTCTCTCTCGCTCGCTCTCTTTCTCTCTCTCTCGCTCTCTCGCTCTTTCTCTCTCTCTCTCTCTCTCTCTCTCTCTCTCTCTCTCTCTCTCTCTCTCTCTCTCTCTCTCTCTCTCTCTCTCTCTCTCTCTCACCCCCACCTCTCCACCCACATGTTACCTCCTTTATAAGCAGAAGGGACAAGGGACAAGTAGCAAGCAACTGCAACCAACCAGTTACAGCCTTTTCCCTTTTCCTCCTTCCCTGCTCCTCTCCTCCTGTGTTTTCTGTCCTTCAAAAAAAAAATTTAGAAAGAAAATTCCAATCCTAACCCTTTTTTAGGAGGGGAAATAATTATCTTTTTGAAACACTACAAATTGAAAATACCAACACAAACACGAAACAGACCAGTGTGAGCCCAGCATCTTCCAGCCATCACCAACGCCGTGAACTGACCCTGGTCCAGGACCCACTGCCACCACCCCCCCCACACGACTTCCAATTCACTTCACTTCAATTCTGTTATGGGGATCAAAACAGCACTGCGTCCGCCGGAAAGGGCCTGGCTGTGAGAACGTTATGTCACACATGGGATCATGGGTGTCACTCATTCAGAGACTCCCTCACCAACAGTCACAGCCGTTCATCACGGATACGTCACCCAGCATCACGTTGGTTTAGAGAGTAACGGGTAACCTCACCGATTAACCACAGTCTCTCTTCCTGCGTGTACGGTGTGTGTGTGTGTGTGTGTGTGTGTGGGAGGAGGAGATAATGTATCATACCATCCAAAGCACACGACTTCACCACGTATCGCAAATTCAAGCGTTATTCAAGTGTCAAGTCTTCAAAATCGTGGTCTGAAATCACGTGTACTTAAACCTATATGTTCTCAATTGCATTTGGCTGAATTGTTCCTTTTGAGCAATTTTGTTTATCTTATTGTTTTTATTTATTTCTTGGTCCTTTGTTTCGTCCTTGTGTGTTTCTGCTTGCCTTTGTGTAAAGTGCATTGAATTGCCTTTGTGCACGAAATGTGCTATACAAATAGATTTCGGATTTGTGTGTGTGTAAGTGTAAAAGACACATACGCAGCACAGCACAGTATCTTATTTCAGTGGTACGCATGTCTGACTAAGTATGTATCAATTGAACACTGGTTCCTACCCGTTGTTTCAACCAATGTTGATAGTGAAGGCGTTCCAATTGTAATTTCCTGCTACAGCTCAAGAGCCGGCCCAGCTAAATGACTGTTATTCCAAACTGTGAGAGTGCTTTCGAATGTTGCGGTTTCAGAGGGCCTTTACTGAAGTGCATTGACATGTACTTTAACCAGAAACACACATAAAACATACATGATTCAACTGTCCGGAGTCAGACATGGCAGTGTTTTTGATGATTAGACATGTTCTTTGCTTTACAGCAAGTTCACTGTAAGTGTTAAGCTTTTTACGTGCACTAAATTAGACCTAGGGAAGGTTTATGTCAAAAAGGGTTGAAATAGTTTGTCCATCTAGCAGTAAACAACGGTTGTGTATCACGAAACTAAATCATCGTGTCAGCTCAAGCGACTGAAAGCTTTATGACTAAGTCTTGGAACGGTTTCAGATGCCCATCAGTTTCACCCACACCCCTTCCTTCTCTCTCTCTCTCTCTCTCGCTCTCGCTCTCTCTCTCTCTCGCTCTCTTTCTCTCTCTCTCTCTCTCTCTCTCTCTTATCTTCCTGTTGAGTGGCCTTTCTCAGAAAAATGACAGCGTGACATCAATGAGCAGTGTGAATTCCCCAGTGAAGTGGGTGCACAGGATGTCACGGAGACCGTTAATGGTAACCAACACAGTTTGGTTTTTGCGTGTATTTTTCACACCTCTGGAAATGCTCCAAGAAGCAAAAGAGGTCGTTGTCTTTGGGTAGAGAAGTTAACCCTTACCCTACCGACTGGCCTCCCCGTAGACACCAGAGGTATACTGTTGTCAGATCTCACTGGGGCTTTTTTGTGTTTAATGGTGGGAAGGGGGGGGGGGGCTTCAGATGACCCTCGGAGGTCAGTGTCATCTCACCTGCCCTAGTCGTAACGTATATGTGTTGTCCATGTGGGTACCTATGTTATGTTTGAGACTTCATCTCCTTTTATGGGGGGGATGTGGCGGCTCTGTCCATACCTGTCACTGTGCTCTCTTTTCCTTTTAAGACAGGAGTCAGCGGGTCGGAGTTATGGGGAGTAGCTCATCAGGACTCACAGGTTCCACCTGGGGGAGGCCTATAATATGCTACCAGTGCCTCCAGCCAGTCCCTGGTTTTTCCCATGGCATCATGCTCACTAAATACTCTGTGTTGGTTTAGGGAGGACATCCTTTGTTTATGTGTGGCTGTCGGTATGAATAAAATATCTTTACCGCTACTTTTGAGGTGTCTGTCCCTAATCTTTGTCCAAGCAAGAGCCGGCTTGTGACAATGACTTTGTTAACCAATTTGTTCCTAACAACTTGATATTCTGTTTTTTGTTTCTGTTTTAATTAGAGCTTTTTAAAAGTACGAACGTATTGGGGTCTTTGGGGACCCCAGTCAAGAGCACCCAATCCCGCCTCTGCAGTTTTAATAGATGGAACTATTTGAAATGAAAGAAAAATAATTGAAAGTATCACATACTATGAGTGGGGGGTAAGGGGCAGTCTTGTCAGTAATTTTGAAGGAGACAGTCTCAGATGCAGTAGACACAGATTTCCTCTTGTTTGCTGTCGACGACCCTGAATACTACTACATTTATATTTTCAGAGGTGTTTTTTTAGACCATGGTTTCATCTACTTTTGTATTGAAAGACAAATACAATTACAAAGTGTTGACATTTGAACGACTGTAGATTTGTTTGAATATTTTACATTGGTGTCAAAATGACCCAGTTGATTCCCCCACTTAAATAACACCAATAATGTTTTCTTGAAATTACTGAAAACTAAATGATGCCTGTATGAAAGGACGATACATACGCTATAAGTACTCATGTGGATTACACTTGGGATAAAACCTGCAATTATTATTAATGAAGAAAACTATACATTTTCGTTTTTCACGATATGCAAATAAGCTGTAACTGTTCTAAAATAATAATATATTTCTTTCTTTTTTTTTTTAAGAAGACACTAGCTACATTACTAGTAATGTTTTGAGAATAAGTAAGCCAACGTTTTGCTATGATGGTTGTTTCTTACAGTAGTTTGTTCTTGGGGTCCCCAGTCGGTAGCCCTCGTCTGTTAAATATGTTGGTAGGATGAGGGTTAAATGGCCTCATAGCTTTAATTGCTTATGAAGAATATAACAATACATAACCTAAGAAAAGTATACTACATGTCAGTCACTGTCTTTGCTA
The DNA here is from genome assembly GCA_026901105.3 of Galaxias olidus. Classification (NCBI taxonomy): domain Eukaryota; kingdom Metazoa; phylum Chordata; class Actinopteri; order Galaxiiformes; family Galaxiidae; genus Galaxias; species Galaxias olidus. Next base: position 1,296,181 of record JAPMUY010000507.1, on the reverse strand, counting down.
TGAAACACAAAGGGGAGGCTACAGATAATACAGTCAGATGATATCTCTGTAAAATGACACAATACACCATAGACGACAAACATGTGGGTGGTTGGTTGTATCCGTGGCGACAGGGTTGCTAACCTTCGCTAGCTTAATGGGACAATGGCTATGCTAATGTTCTCCAGTGCAGGTGTGTGTATTCATTCCAAACCTGCTTATTGCCTTAGTGTTTAATTGTTGAGAGCTGTAATCTTACCAATTGAAGTAAGAATCTAAAGCACATTGTGCCCTGCTAGACCATCCAACATAAGTTCAAAACAAACCCTTATTGACAAAACATCTGTTGGTTACTTTAAACATACAGTGTAGAAGAGGGTAATTTTACCGTTTGTCCACAATTAGCTTGACCCTACCCCCCCTTCCCGCAACCCTCCCCTCTCTACTCTCTATTTCTCTCTCTCTCACACACACACACACACACACACACACACACACACACACACACACACACACACACACACACACACACACACACACACACACACACACACACACACACACACACACACACTACAGTGGGACCAGCGTAATTAGCCTGACCACGTTAATGTGGAAAAAACACAGGGCAGAATACAGAGGGGCCCAGAATTCAGCCACAAACACGAAGCGACCCTCTACTGAATGTAATCTACCCATTTGAGACCGATGACCTGAAGTGTGTGTGGGTGTGTAGATAGGTGTTGTAAGTGGGTTTGTGTTTCTCTGAGTTCAACCAGTCTAACTGGCTAACGAAGAATGTTTTCTAAGTTTCCAGAGGGTCGTAAGGTCATTGGGGTGAGACCTGCCAACTGGTAATGCAGCATCTTTGTTTTTGCCATTCCCTTGGGCAGATACTAGGAATCTAGTGTTAGACCCCATTCTTCATTTCAGGGAGGATCTAAGCCCCAAAGGTTTTATTAAAAAGCAAAGACCCACATATCCCTTTTTTAGAGGGCCCAAAATCAGGTGTGTGTGTGAGACAACATTAAGATTACGTCATCTTTAAGTCTTATAAAAAAATCGATATTAAATTCCATGGTCCTGCATGTGAGCACAGGTCTCACAGTAGATGGCAGCATGGATCCTCAATGAACAAGATCCATTGTAGTTTTGTCCCAACATCACCACCTAGTGGAATGTCACAAGAACACACTGTCCTCTTCCAACACGGTTGAGAGTACTGTTAGATGAGCATTTTTTGCAAGTGTGGCTTACATCCCACATAGATACAGTTTTGACTCATTAGTGAAATAGACACATAGACTATTTTGTTTCACATAAAGTCAGGGGAATATTTATTGAATCCACACTAACCATAAGTAATCAATACAACATTGTGCTTCGACAACCTGAGTATGATGTACAATATACTATCTATGACCTATCATCAATCAAACAATACATTGTGCACATATGGAAACGGCAAAGAAAGAGAGACTCCATATATGTATTGCTGGTATAAAGATGATGCATCAATAAGGTATATTATTAGAACACGTCAAACCCTAGAAGCAGAAGTCTTGTGATGAATCTAAAAAAAGTTACTCGTTATTGAATGCAGGTAAGTGAATGTTGAATAAAGATGAAAATGCATTATTGCAGCAATAGGAATCTTAACGTTAGACTATAAACGTGTCTACAGGAGTCGGTTCCTGAAATGTGCAAGTTGATTGATGCAAGCCTGCATGCCATTCGGATGGGAACATGGAAGTAGACTATAGTACGTCTATCATTGCCTATCAGCACACAGTAGATACAATAACATTCCATATAAATGTAGTCAAACACATTATTATCATCAATGCACCAAAACAGTGGTACCGACATTAAAATGCATCTCGTAGTACTTACAAAATAAGAATAAAGATCCTATTTGTTATCTATGGCAATCGATGAAAAGGCTACAAAGTGCCTGCTACTGTGCATAACTCACAGAGGAGAGTTTTCCTATCAGCACAGAAATGTGTCTGGATTACGTGAACAGAGGGAGCCAGCTCCTACACGTCTGCGTGACAGGGTGTTTGGACTGTGTTCACGTGTAAAGCCCCGACAAAGGTATGTTTCATTTAAATGTGTGTTACATGACTTATCTTACAACCCAAAAAAACATATGTCTTCCATCTAACTCTACTATTGCAGTTGTCCAAAAAACCCAAGGTTCACGTCACGCGTAATTAAGAGTGTGTCATTATTGGTATCACAGATAATAATGTCGAACACACACTTTTTAATGCTCTATGACTCAGGGCAGTGGGGCGGGGTGGGGGGGGGGTGGGGGGGGCTGTGGGTTCCCCCAGCTACAGACACTCCTCCTCCTTCACGTACAGGATTTCATGGGCTGTGCTGGGAACCTAACGGGGCCAGACACACACACAGAGAGAGAGGACCACACGTTACATGTATGTAACTGTTTACATCAACGGGTCAGACACAGACACACACTCACGCATTTGCTCACACACACAGACCCACCCACACACACACACACACACACACGCACACACACGCACACTCACCCACACCCACACACACACACACACACAGATCACCTGATTCACACCTCCCACCACCAGGAGGCGGTCTCTGATGACGATGGAGGAGGCGGAGCATCGTGGGGTTGCCATGGGAGCCAGCCTCTCCCACTTCTTCTTCTGCGGGTGGAAGGCCTCCACTGTGTCCAGCACTAAAGGCTTGTGACCTGAGGAGCACACCATACACAGGGTAGGGACGGTGAGCTAGTCAAAACAAACTTCTGATGAACAATTAAAGATCAAACGTCACCAAACATCCCCGAATTTAATTTAAAATGAACAAACCATAACACACAAAAAAAAACATATAAAGTAACATACCATAACAAAATAATAATCAAATACCAAATGGATCATAGTGAGTGATTAAACTCCCCAGGATCATTCATGTAAAAAGGGACAGGTAATGCAGATATGCAGATGAAACAGATAGTGTGACCACAGTGTAGATGTCAGAAAGGCCTTTCTAAAACCTCCACTACAGTACACTCCTATGAGATCGTGGCATCACTGCAGCATGATATGTGTCCAGTGGAGAGGCTCTACAGTCCCTACTGCAGTCCTGCTGGAGTCGACCCCTACCCAGGCCTCCTGCCACCACCATCCGACCCCGGAGGAAGGCTGCGGCAAAGTCTGCTCTCTTTGTCTTCATCGCCACAGTCTCCTCTGACTTCAACCAGGCTCCTGCATGGCAAGAACAGAGAGAAGAGGACTGTCTGAAGTCATGTTTAAGAGTTGTATTGCAGCAAAGTAGGCTGCATGTGAGTGTGTGTGTGTGTATGAGAGCAGAGCAGCAGGGTCCGTTTTGTGAGTGTGTGTGTGTGTGTGTGTGTGTGTGTGTGTTGTGAGCAGAGTACCAGGGTAGATTTTGTGTGTGTGTGTGTGTATGTGTTGTGAGCAGTGCAGCAGGGTACGTTTTGTGAGTGGACACACACACACACACACACACACACACACAAACAACTGTAAATGAGTAAAATTTGTAAATCAGGAAAAGAAAAACAGATGGAGAGAAAAACAGAGGATGAGTGTCCAGACCGAAACAATGTTCCTCTACTTGTCTTTCTACTAACCTGAGCGTGGGCCTCAATATTGAACATAAGAATAATTCTCTACCGAACCAACCAGT
>JAPMUY010000507.1:1282500-1287500 GCA_026901105.3 Galaxias olidus | reverse complement strand
GCTTGTTAGCCTCCTCCTATTTGCCGGGGGATTATTCGGCAGCGTGATTACATACAAAACAATGAACGGGTGTTTGTCAACCGACAGCTCAAGCTTCTCTACCTTTAGATGCAGTGCAGTTCACTTGACATTTTTTGGTTATTATTCTCCCTCTCTCCTCGCCTCCCTCTGCCCCTCCCTCCCTCCGCCCCTCCCTCTCTCCTTCCCTCCTTCCTCCAGCGTCTCCCTGTCAGACTTGTCATTATCCGCCTGTCATACCTTTCATCCTCTCAAAGGCGAGAAAGGGAAAAAAAAGGTGAGAGAGAGAGAGATTCTCCTTCAGAATTCCACCGTCTCCCTGAAGCGCGCAGCGGGGTTACCATAGAAACAGCGACACGTTTCTTGGAGTTGCGAGGGGAAGTACTGCTTGGCTTGGTTTTAATAATGGATCATGCAATGGAATAATAACAACTAAAACTGGGGGTGTTTTTTTTCCAGGGGGTTTGACCCCGCCAGGCAGACTCCTGCTAACGAGACAGGATCGCTTTCTCCTGGCACAACTTACAGAGCGCATTAATTGCAATCTGTAACCGATTTGCTTCGCCACATCTCCGTTTTTTTTTAATTAACTGCATGAACAGCTTGAGATCAACAGTAGGCCCACGAGCACCCACGGAAGTCATTTAGAACCAGCACGAGCCCCTCCACCAAACTTTTAATTAGGAAGTCCGCCTGCCTCCCCGTGTTCTGCGTGGCCCCTAAACTTCAGGCCTCAACCTAAGCCTTCACCAAAAGCCATTAGTCATGTTGCGTGTTGGATCGGCCGCGTTGCGTGTTCCTGCACTGCGTTCACGCTCCCCTTTGTCTGGCTGGCTTCCTCTCTCTCTCTTGTTCCTCGTGTTCTCTCTCTCTCTCACTCTCTCTCTCTCTCTCTCTCTCTCTCTCTCTCTCTCTCTCTCTCTCTCTCTCTCTCTCTCTCTCTCTCTCTCTCTCTCTCTCTCTCTCTCTCTCTCTCTCTCTCTCTCTCTCTCTCTCTCTCTCTCTCTCTCTCTCTCTCTCTCTCTCTCTTATCTCTCTCTCTCTCTCTCTCTCTCTCTCTCTCTCTCTCTCTCTCTCTCTCTCTCTCTCCCTCTGTCTCTCTCTCTCTCTCACACTCTCTGTGGGGTGCAATTGGCACAGCGAGGGAGCGTTTATCGACTTACATTTAATTAGCCTGCGATATTTGAATAGTGCTTACTCCCAGAACTTCCACACTGCACTCAGCATCTGGGAACCCAACCAAACTCAGGTGTGCGCGTGTGTTCTAAGACAGAGAGAGGTGTTGTTAGAGAGAGAGAGAGAGAGAGAGAGAGAAAGAGAGAGAGAGAGAGAGAGAGAGAGACTGTGTGTACGACACGTGCAAGCAATTGGTGGTGTTTCACAGTAGACTAGCTTTAACAATGCTGAGATGTCCTCCCCCCCCCCACCCCCGATGTCGCACATGCAGATACTGTCCCTGGCGAAGGCACTATCACGTTCACTGTTACAGAGCTCCTACTCACTAACGCCTAGCCGATCAGTTAGGCAACTCCACGGAAAGCCTGCTAGGGGCCCGGATTCAACATTCTAACACACTCTCTCTCTCCCTCTCGCTCTCTGCCTTCCTTAACACCAAGGGCAAAGCCAACCCTTTCTCAACATGCAGCAAAGACATGGAAATGAGAAGAGGCGGAGACAAGGACGCATCCTCAGCTTCCCATTATCATAGAAATCCATCTGAGTCTCGTGTTCTTTCCCTGCCGGCTCCACACTTACATGAGAGGCCCCCTGTTTTGCCAGGAAAACGTGCCTTTCCAAACAGCTTTTTCCTTCACTTAAACAGTGCGGGATGGCAGTTTGCCTGCCAATGACACTGGAAAAACACTCCCATCTACTCCGCTGGCTGGAGGCAGTAGCTCTCCCTCCCACTGTTCCGTACTGAATGTGACCCGCTGACATCACACGGATACACGCTCTCCGACAGGGCGGGCGGCGGAGCCGTGCCGCCGCATGTCGCGCCTTGCTCAGCGCCCCTCGATGGGGAACGGCGGACTCGCGGTGTGTTATTCAATCAAATTGGGATCCTCGGTCACTTGCTTGGCAAGCCGTAGGCGCCGGTAAGGGGATATCAGCGCACCTATTATGGGGTGTGAAGGATCTTTGTCTTTAGAGACCATGCTGGACGTAAGGCGGGGAACCAGTGGTCTCTCAGCACCTTGGTGGACTGTGGCCAGGGTTCGGATCCGTCCAGAACTCCCTTTATTGCCTTCACCTCCTCAATAATGGCTGGGAGCAGGGAGGTAAAACATTTATTAAACCGCTGACTCTCTGTGATGTAAATAATAAATCAAACGCCAAAGACAATAGGACATACTGGAGTATGAGAAAATTAAATATTGATAGGAATGTTGGAAAAAGTTACAGCAGAGTCAGATATTAACAGTTTGTGAGGCTGGTGACCCAAAGATGATCTTTAGATAAATAAATCATTTTCAGTTTGGAGATATTAAGTGGTACATATTATTAGCGAACATTTTTTTCTTTTTACAGACGAATTCTATTCTGCAGATCAACCTTTTTTTTTTTCAATCCATCTCTTAATTTAGAATTTCTTAAAAATAAATAGAAATTCGGAATCTGTTGACAACAGCTGGTCTTGTGTCTGTATTGAAGTCCCTGAGCGGGTTTCCTGTCTTGGCCTGGGAATAACAAATCTGCTCCTGTACCAGTTTTTTTGAAATGAGAGAGTTCTTCCTTAATGAGTGGTGGCTGATTGCTGGCAGGGACATGGGAGCAGTTGGTGTCTCTCTTGTCTTCATTACAAGGCAAACAACCCTCTCTGCTTCCTGGCTCAGCCCCGGCATGCGAGCACGCGAGCGTCAGCCGCTGTAAGAACCAGAGCCTCCGTCTCCATGGCAACGCTGCATGCGCGCAGCACGGGCCTATGCAAAGCGACGGGAGTGCCGGGCGATGTCACAATGAGGAATTAGAACAGCGCGTTCGTTCTTATCGGTTAGCCCATCAAACCACCTCCCCGACAACCTGTCTGTGTGTCCACGGAGGACAGGGCTCCAGTTGGGAGGTGCCCACATAATACTCTCTCTCTCTCTCTCTCTTTATCTCTTTCCATCCCTCTCTCCCCTTATCTTTATCTCTCTCACTCTCTCTATCTCTCTCTCGCCCTCACTTTATCTCTTTCTATCCCTCTCTCTCTCTCTATCTCTCTCTCTTTCTCTCTCTCCCTCTCTATCTCACTCTATTTCTCTCTCTTTCTCTCTCTCTCCCTCTCTCGCTCTCTCTCTCTCTCTCTCTCTCTCTCTCTCTCTCTCTCTCTCTATCTCTCTTCTCTCTCTCTCTCTCCTTTCTCTCTCTCTCTCGCTCTCTCTCTCTCTCTCTCTCTCTCTCTCATCACACACACACACACACACACACACACACACACACACACACACACACACACACACACACACACACACACACACACACACACACACACACACACACACACACACACACACACATACAAACACAGTACAGTACACCAGTGCCAGAGCCATTTCACCATACTGCATCAATACAATTTGAGGACGGTGTCAGATGTCAGAAGCTCCGGTGGGGACACGCTGCAGGTCCAGAAAGGCTGCCTCACTGAGATCCACTCAGCCAACATTAGAACAGTGTGGGTCTCTGGTGTTGACGTGTGCATGGGTGTGCACCGTAGAGCATGGGCTGTTACATAAGTCCATGTGTGTTCAGTGTAGTGCACTGCGTCCCCTAGGCCCCCCTTCCATGTGTATACACACACACACACGCACGCACGCACGCACGCACGCACACACACACACACACACACACACACACACACACACACACACAAATAGAAGGCACTGGCTCTGCTCGGTTATTAGCGACGACTGTGTGTAGGAGTCACATTAGAATGACTTGATTCACTCTGGCAGTATGGAAAAGGCTTTAAGGAAGAAGGAACGACAGAGCCAGAGAGGAGAGGAGAGAGTCGAAGTAGAGGGAGGAAGCGATAGAAGGATGGGAGGGAGAACAGCAACAGCAGCAGAAGACAAAGGGAGGACAAGAAGCAGAGAAAGAAAGAGTGGGAGAAGATAGAAGCTGATGAGGAGGGGGTGGATTAATGAATGAGGAAGGAGAGGAGGAATATTAGAAAGATAATGAGGGGGGGGGGGTAATAAAGGGAGGGATAGTGATATAGTGAACCTAGGAGAAGAGGCAGAGGAGATAGGAGCGGATGAGGAAGGTCCTATTACAGAGGGCCGCTTCAGATATACTATAATCCCTGTGGTCTTACATGTAATTACTCTGGGAGAGAGGGAGGGAGGGGAGGTGGGAGACTCTGTGTGCAAGAAAGAAAGTGGCCATCATAATGCAGCATAAGAGAGAGAGAGAGAGAGAGAGAGAGAGAGAGAGAGAGAAAGAAAGAAAGAAAGAAAGAAAGAAAGAAAGAAAGAAAGAAAGAAAGAAAGAAAGAAAGAAAGAAAGAAAGAAAAAGGAATTCACAGTGGTTGGTGATACGAGGCCCTGCAGGAGAATCTCTAGACGTAGAACCTCATGTCAGCAGAATTTGACTGTGCTCCCCTAGGATTCTTTTTTGTTTGTTTGTGCATGAGGTTTGTTGTGCGTGTGTTCGTCTACGTAAGTGTGTGCGTGTGTGTGTCTGTGCGCGAGAAAGAATTTGTGTGTTTGTTGGTGTGTTTGTGTGTGTGTGTGTGTGTGTGTGCGGGTGCGTAACGGTGTGTCTGGGACAGGGATGCACAGCACAAAGTCTGCCAAGCTCCCTTTCCCTGACAGTCAGCCGACCACTGCTGTCCAACTCCTCCGGAGCTGCTAACTTTGGCAGGAAGGAGCTGTGTCTGCTGTTTGTCTTGGAAGGAAATGGGCCAGCTAATGTTACAGTAAGCTAGCCCTGATCTACTATTGATTTAATATAAACCAAAGGGCAGGACCTTAAACCGTACGCAGACGCCCTGATT
>JAPMUY010000507.1:1260000-1267500 GCA_026901105.3 Galaxias olidus | reverse complement strand
TGGTTCTGAAGGGGGGAGTCGTGGCCCGTGTCGCGGGAGGCTTCCCGGCTCAATAACGGGCTGACAGCAGCTAGTCTGCGGAGGAGGGGAGGGGAGGAAAAGGCTGAGGGCCAGAGAGAGGCGTGAACTCAGGAACAAACGCGGCCCTCAGCCAGCACTTTCTATCTCCTCGGCTGGGTGAGCAGCTCCTACGACCGGGGAAGTGGAAGGAAGCAATCTGGACGAGAGCCTTGCTTGGTCGTGTTTCCTAGTGTGTGTGCGTGTGCGTGTGTGAGTGCGTGTGTGTGTGGGTGTGTGCGTGTGCGTGTGTGGGTGTGTGCGTGTGCATGTGTGTGTGTGCGTGTGTGTGTGTGGGTGTGCAACATCGCCCATTGTCTTTCAAGCAGAGTTAAGTGCACTGCAGCTCATTAGTGACTTTAGTGAATAGCTTTTAATGAACAGCATTAGACGCTAATGAAAAGTATTGTTATTGAATGCGACTTAATCAAACAGCGTTTAAAGCATACACAACACACACCACACACACACAACACACACACACAAACACACATGCACACAGCACAGATGCACACACCCCGCACTTAATCAAAGGCTCTTTGGAGAGAGCCCTCTGATGGCATCTCAGCACCATGGTTACAGGGGTTAACACCCCTGGAGAAATCAAATACTCATTTAGACCACAGCCACTGCTCAATACCGACTCTCATATCGATCCCTCTTGCTGGGAGTGTGTGCGTGTGTGTGTGTGTGTGTGTGTGTGTGTGTGTGTGTGTGTGTGTGTGCGCGCGCGCGCCGTGTGCCTGCGTGTGAGTATGTTTAAAAGAAAACGAACAGAAGGTAGGGCGGGTGGGAGAAAAAGGTGCCAGAGACAGAGAGAGGGAATGGAGCATGGAGCGCGTAGAGGAGGGCGGGAGAAATGGATTAATCCTCCATTGACGGCGGTGATTTGGCAATGGATGTGTTGTACAGCCGACCTGTTCACAGCGTCTAGGCAATTAGGGAAGTTTCACAAGGCTAAGTTGAAAACTCCACGTCGGACCGAATTGAGTTTGGGAACTTGATGTGGGCGGATACTTCACGCTGTCTAACGATGGCATCGCTGTCAGAGCTTTGTCTTCGCTCTGCTAAAAGCCCGGGGAGGTTCGGCCGCTAAACGGCGATATGTACGGCTCAGCCGAGAGCGAATTTAGGCTGGTATTTTTTTTTCCTCACAACCTGGCGATACACCAGTGTCTGCCTTCACGGGCGAGAAACTTGTAGAGACAGTTGTTAGTTGGGGGAGCGCGCCCCAAAAAAAAAAATCAATCTCGCCCCGGCTCCCAGTCTGGCAGGGGGGGAAGGTAATCAGAGTTACGCCCAATTTCTACCCAGCGGGGACGAGAATTAGAACTTTAACGGCATCAGACCTGTCTCCCAATCACAAGCCTTGTGTCTGATCACCATGGACACCTTGTTATGCGGCTTGCCCCGTCCAATCAGGGCCTCCATGTGTGTGTGTGCGTGTGGTGTGCTTGCCAGCTTGCGTGTGTTTGATGTCGGGCAGACTAGCACAAATTGGCAATCAAGGGAGGTGGGTATGGATACGGGGCCCTCCTCACAGGGATCCTGACTCCAATCGCCTCCCCTCCCCGCCCCGCCCTGCTCCCCGCGTCCCCACGTCCCCCCCCCCCCCCCCCCCCCCCCCCGCCTTGCTCCCGGGCCGCTGCGCCGCGACCCTGACAGGTGCTCCTGACAAAACTCATTACCGTCTCAATTACACTTTATCTCTCTACTCCTTCTCTTTCTCATTGCCCCCCCCCCCCCCACTGCCGCCACATCAGCCCCCACTCCCTCCCTCCCTCACACTCTCCCCCCTTCATCTCTCTCTCTCTCTCTCTCTCTCTCTCCCTCTCTCTCTCTCTCTCTCTCTCTCTCTCTCTCTCTCTCTCTCTCTCTCTCTCTCTCTCTCCTTCTCTCTGGCAGTACTGGAGACGTGCGTGGCCCCGGCCTCTCTCCCTCTCTCCCTCTCTCCCTGCTCTCCGTCTCTCTCTCTCTCTCTGCTCTCTCTCTCCCTGCTCCCCCTCCCTCTCTCTCTCTCTCCCTCTCTCCCTCCCTAAGTCTTCTTTGGGCTCTATCAGCACTTTCCATCGCCGGGGCTCCTAATGAGAGCGTTAGCGGGACAACCCCTTTAATCTTCATTAGCGGCGGTGAGGGACGGAGGAAGAGGGGAGGAGGAAGAGGGGAGGAGAAGATAAGAGGGGGGTGACGGGAGAGGAGCGATACTTCTCCTTTTACTCCCTCCCTCCCTCCCTCCCTCCCTCCCTCCCTTCCTGCTCCTCCCCCTCTTTATTTCTTTATGTTCTGAAGGGCCCGCTGTATCATCCCCCTGTTTCCTCTCTGTTGTCTGGTCTCAGGTTGTTCCTCGCCAAAACCCCTGTTTTCTCCTCCCTTCCCTCCCTCCCTCCCTTCCTGCTCCTCCCCCTCCTCTATTTCTTTATGTTCTGAAGGGCCCGCTGTATCATCCCCCTGTTTCCTCTCCATTGTCTGGTCTCAGGTTGTTCCTCGCCAAAACCCCTGTTTTCTCCTCCCTTCCCTCCCTCCCTCCTCCCCTCCTCTCCTCCGGCAGGTGTGTGAGTGGGGGAGAGGTGTAAAGGGAGCGAGTGATGAATTTCTCCTCCTTCGCTAACACTCTCCGCCTGGCTGACTCTTCCCTCGTTCCTGACCCAAATCTAATGCGACAGGGCTCCTGTCCTGCAACACCTCCCCCACCCTCACCCCTCCTCCCTCCCTCCCTCCCTCCCTCCCTCCCTCCCTCTTGCCATTACAGGAGTCGTGCGCCACTCTCTATTTTTAGCCATTTGTCCTTGAGTTACAATTTCGGAAAATTGCTATGATCCATGAAGGAGCACACACACACACACTTGTCAGCGTGACGGGTTGCTCCCCCCCCCCCCCCCCCCCCCTCTAACCTGAGTGTCTGCGTGCGGCCCGTTCCATTGTCGGCATAATGGCTTGTTTTTCCCCGCCGCCGCTGCACCCTGCCCGCACGTCGCCCCTGTCGCAGCCAAGCCACTCGTTAAAGAGGTGTGATGGAGGGAGTGTTAAACGGCTATAATGTTGGCATCGGGCTTGCCGCCTGTCCCCCCTCGCTCCGCCCCCGCCCCCCTCCCTCCGCCCGGCACCGCGCCTCGCCAGCCATCGGAGGCAATTAGCCGCCGGAACAGGGGCCCTTTCCTCCATCTGCATCCCTCTCTCATTAGTCCCCTTTTTCCTCTCCTCTCTCTCGCGCTCCTCTCCTCCTTCCTTCTCGTTAGGGCTGCGGCGTGGCGTGGTGGAGGCCTAATAGGGGCTCTCTCTCTGCGTTGTAAACGGTGGCCGATGGTCTCATCTCAGCCGCTACCCGTGCTGGAGTGTGTGTGTGTGTGTACACAGAGCGTCCGTCCCACCAGAGGCACACACAGGCTCAGTCAGGGTCAGGGTCATCCATTCCTCTATAAAGCAGCTTTCCTCCTCTGAAGAGGGGGGGGGTGGCTAATCTACGCGTGTTGCCAAGCGGGGCCGTGCTCTTTGGTTCCTGTGGCTGATAAGGACCACGCCGACCAGAGCCAACCATGAGGGGAGAGGCTGGCGGGGGGGACTGGGGGAGGGGGGGGGGGGGGGTGTACGGGGTGAAAGGGAGGATTAGCCTGGTGAAGGTGAGAGAGGTGGGAGAGGAGAGGAACAACTGGAGGAGGGGTGAGAGAGGGGGAGGGGGGGGAGCTGAGGGGAGTGAAGGAGCTGCCAGGGGCACCCAAATATATTCTGAGCCCTCAATGTAAATGTGCGTGAGGGGGATTATCCCAGAATGCCAGGCGTCGCTTTCAGGACCTTTTGTTTCCGTGACACCCTGGCGTCGGCTTTGTTTCCTTGACAGCAGACGTGTGTGAGCGAGTGTGTGCGTGCGTGCGTGCGTGTGTGTGTGTGCGTGTGTTTGTGTCCGTGTATGACGTCCAGGCATCTGTTTCCTGCTGGAAAAGGTTAATTACATCTCCACTGGCTGACTGGACGTGCCATGCATAATCACACACAGTAATGACAACAGCGGGTGTGTGTGCGTGACCGTGCGTGTGCGCGTGTGTGTGTGCGTGCACACCTGTCTGTGTGCCTATTTCTGTGTGCCTGTCTCCGTATGTCCGTCCCTGCATGCTGAAATACTACTACCTACTGTCGGCTGAAAATCTTCCCTTTCTGGCTCTTTCCATTTAGAGTTTAATCTACATACTCTCTCTTTCTCTCTCTCTCTCTCTCTCTCTTTCACACACACACACACACACACACACACACACACACACACACACACACACACACACACACACACACACACACACACACACACACACACACACACACACACACACACACACACACAGACTGATACACTCTTAACAGGTGACAGCTGTACCAGTGGCATTTACGGACATATGCTCCGTTCCCTTCGGGAGGAAATTAATTAATGGGTCTCTGTGTGTGTGTGTGTGTGTGTGTGTGTGTGTGTGTGTGTGTGTGTGTGTGTGTGTGTGTGTGTGTGTGTGTGTGTGTGTGTGTGTGTGTGTGTGCGAGCCTCTTCCTTTGGCCATTTGCATCGCTGCATGTGTGTCTTTTTCATTTCTTGTCAGCGTGTTAATGAGACTGTAAGCCCCCGCATTGGTGGAGCGCTTTCCTATCAAACTCTGTAGCTCAATATGACCCCCGACCCCCATCTTCACACTCTGGCTAAGCTGCTGATTGGACAGCTGCTACCTTTCCGGGCCCAGCCCACAATGCGTGAACGCTCAGATGGAGCCCGGGGGGTCCGGGGGGGCCGGGGGGTCCTGCATGGGTGACTCTGGAAAATACCGGCCGACCCACAGACCCTCATCACCCAGCCAATCAGAAGTGAGAGGGAACGGCGCGAGCTCCAAGACGTGGTCAGGCCCCACCTGTCTGTCCCCGGTGGAATTCCCACCCTTCCCCTTCACCCCCCTCCCTCCCCGCAGGCTTCAGAGCGGGCAGGGCAGGCGTTTTACTCCCAGCCCCCGGCATGGACACACCCGATTGAAATAATAATAATAATAATAATAATAATAATAATAATTCATTTTGTTTAGTTTTTAGCGCTTTACTCGAGACTCAAAGCGATTTACACAAATTGGTCGTCAATTAATTACACAAAACGAACAACGAATGGACCGACAGCTATCAAACACAACACTCAGTCTGAGTGATACCACGGCAGCCAATTTGCGCCAGTCTTGCTCACCCAACATATTACGACAGACTTGCTTAGGACATAGGACACACAGACCCACTCCAGGTGAACTGGCAGTGACTGGCACTGGTAGGAGAATGGAGCATGTTTTTTTTTTTGATGGTGGGAGGAAACCGGAGTACCCGAGGGAAACCCACACAAACACGGGGAGAACATGCAAACTCCACACAGAAAGGCCATTGGGTCAGGTGGGGTTTAAACCCAAGACCATCTTGCTGTGAGGCACCAGTGCTAACCACTGAGCCACCGTGCTGAAATATCCGTTAAGAGCTAGTCGAATCGGGTGTGCCGGCTCTCTGGGCTGAAGCGAAACGTCTGTCCGTTACCCAACCCCCCCCCCTCCCCCTCCCCCCTCTAAACAGAACGCTGTCTCCACCGGGGGCACGCGGCTCTCTGCGGCGGGAGACCACGGAGGGGACGGAGGTGGACGACCGCCGGCTCTCCATCACACCTCTGTCTCCCACTGCCCCGGTCTCTCCGTTTCCTCTCCGCCCTCCTCCGGAAGCTTCTCTTTCTTCTTCTTCTTACATTTGCGGCAGCAGCTGCAGAAGAAGGCAACGGTGAACGGCATGGTCTATCTAACATGAGGGTCCACTGGGGCCTGCAGAGAGAGTGAGAGAGAGAGAGAGAGACAGAGAGAGAGAGAGATAGAGAGACAGAGAGAGAGAGAGGGGGGAGGGAGGGAGGAAGGGAGAGAGAGGGAGAGAGAGCGAGAGAGTGAGAGAGGGAGGGAGAGAGCTAGAGAAAGAAAGAGCGAGAGACAGAGAGAGAGAGAGAGAGAGAGAGACAGAAAGAAAGAAAGAGAGAGAGAAAAAAAGAGAGTGTGTGAGAGGGAGAGAGAGAGATAGAGGGAGAGAGGGGGGGCAGAGAAAAAAGATAAGAATAATGTTAAACTTTTCTCAAGGACATTCTTCTCACTCAGACACTCTGTTGAATATACATAATCCTTTCCAAAGAGGGGGGGCAACTTTTCCATGGCTTTCTTCTCAAACAACAAAGAGTTTACATCTGTGAGTTAAAGCCCGACGTGTTTCCCGATTCTTTTATTTCGTTCGGCTATTGAAGAAATCTAAAGAAAAGATAAAACGCTTAAAACCAGTAAGCAGGGAACGCATACATGTGAACGGACACAATGACTCAAAACATCCAGCCGCACTCCATTTCCCAGAGGGCTTTGCGGTGCACTTCCCCAGTATTTCACGGCAGCCCGGAACCCCCAGCGGAGCGCCGACAGCACAGCGTGCGCCTCCGTGATGTGTGCCGCGGCACGCAGGGAAACGGCAACTCGTGGAGGAGGAGGAAGAGTGGTTCCACTACTGCGTGGTTCCGCCGTTGAACCGCTGCTAAGTGCTCCACGAGGCGAGAGGAGTCCCAGCAGAGACACGTCAGAGGAGCCTCAACAAACCTCTGGGGGGTAGTTCACCGGGTGTGTGTTCTGGGGATGTGTGTGTGTGTGTGTGTGTGTGTGTGTGTGTGTGTGTGTGTGGTATATCAGTAGGAAAGAGCTATAGTGTCTTTGTGGGGAAACTTAATGCAGAGAAAGTTACAGAGACACAATCAATAGGTCAGCCCACGCCTCTGCAGACACACACACACACATACACACACACACACACACGCACACTCAGAAAGATACACAAACTCCCATGCAAATGCACACACACACACACACACACACACACACACACACACACACACACACACACGCTCGACCGCACCAACACACCCAAAGGCACACACACACACACGCGGACACACATACACACGCTCGACCGCACTAACACACCCAAAGGCACACACACACACGCGGACACACACACAATCCCACGCTGCCGTGAGGGTCGATCGACTGCCCATCGATCTCCGCCACTCAGGCGGGAGAAAAGCTCATTTTTCCTGACGCTTTGGCGCCAAGTAAAAACCGGTAAAATATTCTGCCACACTCCGGTTGTGGAAACAGGAAATGAGCTGACTTCGGTGTGCACACACACACACACATACACACACACACACACACACACACACAGACACACACACACACCTTCACATAAATACAACATGCCCCACTGCGCCATCGATGTCCTGAGTGACAGCTTCTGTCTCCCTTTTTGACAAATGAGGCTCCTCGGTGGAACCTCTCAGTGGACGTGGTGCCCACAGATATGCCTGAGAAAAACCCAACAGGGAATACCTGCCGGCGCCTTTGTGGACAGTTTCCCCCCCGTCTAAAATCC
>JAPMUY010000507.1:1215000-1235000 GCA_026901105.3 Galaxias olidus | reverse complement strand
GTCACTAAACGCCCTGTGCCGCCGTAGCAACATGGAACGCCATGTCACTAAACGCCCTGTGCCACCGTAGCAACATGGAACGCCACGTCACTAAACGCCCTGTGCCACCGTAGCAACATGGAACGTCATTTCACTAAACGCCCTGTGCCGCCGTAGCAACATGGAACGCCATGTCACTAAACGCCCTGTGCCACCGTAGCAACATGGAACGCCATGTCACTAAACGCCCTGTGCCACCGTAGCAACATGGAACGCCACGTCACTAAACGCCCTGTGCCACCGTAGCAACATGGAACGCCACGTCACTAAACGCCCTGTGCCGCCGTAGCAACATGGAACGCCACGTCACTAAACGCCCTGTGCCACCGTAGCAACATGGAACGCCACGTCACTAAACGCCCTGTGCCGCCGTAGCAACATGGAACGCCACGTCACTAAACACCCTGTGCCACCGTAGCAACATGGAACGCCACGTCACTAAACGCCCTGTGCCGCCGTAGCAACATGGAACGCCACGTCACTAAACGCCCTGTGCCACCGTAGCAACATGGAACGCCACGTCACTAAACGCCCTGTGCCACCGTAGCAACATGGAACGTCACGTCACTAAACGCCCTGTGCCGCCGTAGCAACATGGAACGCCCCGTCACTAAACGCCCTGTGCCACCGTAGCAACATGGAACGCCACGTCACTAAACGCCCTGTGCCACCGTAGCAACATGGAATGTCACGTCACTAAACGCCCTGTGCCGCCGTAGCAACATGGAACGCCACGTCACTAAACACCCTGTGCTATCGTAGCAACATGGAACGCCACCCTGAGGCAAACGACATGGACAGCTTCTGTGTTCACAGGAAGACTCAGGCAGCACGATGGTCGGCGCCGTGGCTCCGAGACGAGAGAGGCTTTCCTGAAGCCCGGACCAGCTGCTGTGAGCCTCCGCGCGAGCCTCTGTCTGCCGAGGAGACTAATGAGTTTCCTGATGACCTGATTCCGAGCGTGGGCCGGGGAGGGGGGGAGGGAGGGAGGGAGGGAGGGAGGGAGGGAGGGAGGGAGGGATGGAGGGAAGGTGTGAAGGTGTGAAGGTGTTGTGTCTCACTGGTCCTTCCCGCTGCCCACCGGAGCTCGCCTTTCGACGGGAGGGAAGGGAGGGTAGGTTCTGGCTAAAAGTAAGACTCACGCTGGGGCTCTTGGTTTGCCGGCCCACGGCACCGGACCCCTGTCAGCGCCTCTGTGTTGGCGGAGCGCTCTGTCCTTGTGTGATCCAACGGTAAGTTTCAAGTGGGATGAAGAAGTAACTTACAGGAGGAATAGTCGGACACGACCACACAGAGCTTTGGTGTTGTAAGGCACAGGAGGAACGATAAATAGAAAATTGATTTCAGTTCAGCAATATCAAACGTAATCAGTTACGAAGCTTGTTTGAGATTGCATAAGCTCATTCAGAGAATTCAATATGATCCAAGCTCCCCATAGCTCCGAGCATTACGGAGCGCAATCTTTATTTGGTCCTAAAACTGCACATTTCATCCCAGCATCCCAGCGCAAACAGAAATAGCGAAAGCCACTGTTTGCAATGGGATATCGCTCTGAAGTCAGAGCAGCGGCATTATCCATAGCAATTTTAGGATGAGCAGAACTGAAAAAGGGTTCATAGGTTTGAAAGAATTTGAAAGAGGAAGGGTACATAGACGTTCGTCACAGGACACTTACATTGGCAAAGGGGTCTGTTTGTGGAAACAGCGCTGGAACAATTCAAAATGGAATTCTGTCAATTCTGATAATCCTATTTTTCTCTGACCATGTAAAGGAATGGACTAACGTGACACACTAACACCAAAGACAAGGATGATGCAACAAAATGGCCCCTGGCTTAGGGAAGGGCCAGCAACTAAGCCGTGTTCCTTCAGAAATACGGAGGACATGTTTGAGTTCTCCCCATGGAGACAGAGAGAGCACAGGGTGTTTTTAGGGGATTGACAGCTATGACTACCGTATTTCTCGCCTCTGTTTGTGAGAAAATAAATCGGCAGGCTCAGTTAAACTTTCACAACAAACAATATTTGGTCAATATTTTGTGTTTATATAGGAGGCACTTAGAGAAAAGTGGCATAACTGCCATGCTTTGGCAGCAGGCTCGATTGCTTTTGTATTTTTCGGGGACTTTTTTTTAACACTTGTTGTCTAAACAAATTGAAGTGTTCACCAGTTCCTTTCACTAGAATGGACTTTTTTTTTTACTCCAAAAAATACTTCCATAATTGTATCCAACCAACCAAAACGTATGACTGCATAACGCATGACTGCATCGTTGTTTTTTATTATGTTTTCTCCAGGTACAGTAAATCATCATCATCATCATCATCTTCATCCGCTTTGTCCGGGGTCGGGTCGTGGAGGTAGGAGTTCCAGCAGGGCATCCCAAACTTCCCTTTCCCGGGCCAGGTACAGTAAAGCTCTGGACAAAGTAATTCCTGCTTCTTTCCCGTTAAGAGACAGTTAGGGCTGGATGTGGTTCAGCCTGCTTTAGAATGGGCGTGTCTTCAGACCCTCTCGGAGCCAATGACGTTTCTTAAAGTACAATGGTTTAATGAATTAGCTCGAACGGTTTCGCGGGGTGTAAAGAGGGGGAGGGTGAGGGTCGGCTTTTAATTGCCTGACATTTCCGTGTCTGTGCGTGGGCGTGTTGAAGGTCCCCTTCCTAGCCATGACCCTCCTCCATCTTTTTGTGTGCGTGCCGCCGTCTACCTCCCCTGATCCGGGTCGCTGTTCCCCTCTCCCCGTCTGTCCCTTGTATCCAGACGGAGGCCTTATCGTGGTGCCCCATCATCCCCCCGGCTCAACGGACTAACGCATCCAATCAAAACAGATTAATTGGGCTTTGGGGAGTCGCAGGGAGAATGGCCTATGAGTCAGAGCGGCGCTTAGGTCTGGGTTGCGTCCTGTCCACCGGTTAGCCTCGCCGAGGCGTCTGCACCCGGCTGATTTATTGTCATCATTCCAACTGTCAGTCCTGACTAATGAGAAGGAGAAAGTGAACTGTAGTGGGAGCACAATTACATTTAGTTTTCTCTAATCGAAATTGTATCAATGGGAGTCAAAGTGAGGGAGAAGGTTTTGTTTTAAGGTGGACCCCAGGTTTATAAATACCACAATTTAGGAGAGAAGTCACAGAAATAGTCAATAGAATTACACAGAAAGTGACCAGAAAGCTGATATAATCCTATACCTATCAGACAAAACTTTAACATTTTGGGCTCTACTGGTCTACGGACCGTCATAGTTTTTGAACAGGCAGACAAATGTCTCTTTTCTGTCATCTAGTGGTGCAACTATGAAATAGCACAAAATCACCTGCCGACGCTAAATATTACTAATATGTGTAAGGTATAATATAAGATAACATAATAACAACGCTATTCTGAAATAAAAAAAATTTAAATCACAAAAAAAATTATTAAATCTTAAACCCCTCAAAACCACTGAAACCCTGGCTATCAAAGAAAGGTTACTGTGCAGCAAAGAATTATATATTTTATTTACCCAACACGTTTACATCAAATAATTACAAAGAGATTCTGTGTTGCTTATGGAAATGATCTTTTAGCACCCCTGTTTGTGTGCTGCAGCACTTTAACACGGTAGACAGCTCCCTCTGCTGGAGAGTTAAATTGTTGAATTATTTTTATACCACGTGCATGCTCACGAACACCCACTCAGTCGCTGGGTACCATTTAAAACACGGCTCGCGATATAAATAACACGTTGAGCTTATCGCACGGTCTCGGGTTGTCTGTAAAAACGAGGATGAAGAGGCTGCACGCCGAAGAGCAGTGTTACCTCTTCGAGGTGTTAGTCTCCACACGATGGATTTGGAGAAGCAGAGAGCCGTGCTGTCTGACGAAGGGGAGCAAAATACAGAATGAATAGGATAAAATAACCTGTCAAATCGCAGCGTGTGCCATTCCCTTCCTACGCTCTTTCGGCTATAATGACTTATTTCCCAGCCCTTCATATATCACATAGTTTTAATAGATTCAACACCTTTCTCCTTAACCAGCATGAAGCAACGTTAACAGGGGAGAAACCATTATAATGTATGATGTTTCAGGAGTGTAAATTCAGGAGTAATGGCCGTCTTCTCCTTCCTGCGTGTTACAGCAAAAACCGTCCCCCCCCCCCCCCCCCCCCTTGCCCTCTCCCTACAGAGGTTCCACAGCGCCTTCCCGCCCCGCTACCTCTCACAGCAACGGTACCACAGATGCCTTTCCCCCTCCCCTCTCCTCCCCTCCCTTTCCCTACCCAGGCACCACAGATGCCCTTCCCGCTGCTACCTCTCTGTCCCTGAACATCACTAATGTCCCCCACCTCCACCCCCCCTCGCCCCCCACCCCCACCCCCACTCCTGCAGCAGCTCTCCCCCGAGGCCCATGTCCAGGCAGCCAACCCAGCCAGCCGTCCAGAGATTCTGCATCTTCAACAGTAGATATGCTAATGCATGGTAATGCTGCACTTCTCAGTGTATTATCAAACTGTCAGCCAACCTTATTAATGTCAACGCCCCAGGATACGGCCTCGCCCGGAGAAAAACACCGTTTTTTTTTTTCTCCGACTGGTAAAAAAGGAGAAGGCTATTTAACGCGTAACGTCGAGTAAAGTCAAGTATTTCACGGGTTTGGATGTTGGCTGTAGAGCTGAGTGAGCACCGTGACGTCATGGTCACGCGCAGGCCGCGCTCCGTGGGAGAAGGCCCCCGAAGGTGTGTGAGCTCACGGAGTCGTAGTGAAAACGTTACGTACCGGATTACGATAAACAACGTCCGTTTCCCGCCGAAACGCCTCCATTTCACAGAGACGCATGGCGGTGCGCACGACAAACACGGCCGCTCGTTAAACCGCGTGAAACACGAGGCCGCGCCGCGCACGCATGGCGGAGGAGTGTGTCTGCGAAGAGCGAGCGGCTGTAATTATCTGGCTGACTGGGAGCCGGTCACAGTGGAGAGGGAGGGAGGGAGGGAGAGAGGGGGGGAGGGAGGGAGGGAGGGAGGGAGGGAGGAAGGGAGGGAGGGTGGGGGGGCGGGGGCTGGGTGTCTCTAGAAACTTCTATATTAAAACCAAAACTCACACTGACAGCACCGTAATTAGAGAGCCTTCAGACCACACGCCCGTACTCTACAGTTTAGCCAGCCTGGGCCTGAGGGATACAACCATGTATTCCACTGGCTCCCCAGCCTGTCTGTCAGCCCGTCTGTCTGTCCAGCCGCATCAGACTAATGCCCACCTGTCTGTGGGGTTGGAGCGCTTACTGGCTCTTTACCTGCTCTTTATCTCCGCGTAAACCACTCATTGAGGTTCCCAGATCCATCCTATAAGCATTAACAATTTTCTTGTGTCGATCCTGTTCTCGTTGCAAGCCAACTTAGATACTGACACAAGAGAGGAGTAGATTCTCTCTGCTTTTCGGAAAGGTTCGAGGGACAGCCTTCTAGGTGCCAGAGAGTACACAGATTACATACACAAACACACACACACACACACACGCACACACTTAGACACACCCGCACGCACACTCAATCCATGCCACACACTTAAAAGATGGGCTCCAGTTGCGTTAAGCTCCGCAGCCATTAGGACCTCCTGCCCGGACCAATCTGGTTGAGCCTGCAGGGGGACAGGAGAGTCCTCCGCCCACCACAAAGTCTGGGGAGCGAGACAGGAGACGCCACTTTCCACTGCAGAGACATTACATTGAAATGCAGAGGTACGTTTGAGGGGCAATCTTTGCTGCAGTTTGGCTGTAGTCTGCCTGCCTTGGGGCTTTGCGATCCTCTGAGGGTTACCTGGGCTGTGGGTGTGTCCGTGCTCGTGGAAGGGTAATCAGGATAATGGGGAACACCTGGGCCGCCATGGGTTATAAAAGGACTCACCTCTTCATCTTCTTTCTCTTCCTCACTCTATTTTACCGCATGCCTTGCTGGTTCCCAGTACACCCTGCAACACCCCACACACTCATTTTCCATGCACTCACCACACTACGCACTGACAACACTGATATACACCCTTACTGTGTTCTAATATGTGGAGGAGGCTGGGAAAGGGGTAAATAAAACCATTTGTTAAACTTGTTACTGTGCGTGCGTCTCCATATTTGTTATGGCTCTGAGAGCCAGGTCGTAACAGTTGTCCAATTAGTATTGTTAGTCTGGACTACACCTGTGTAGCAGCGCACACAATATGCAACAACTCGGATTCTATAAACGTTCAAATTGTGCTGCTGTTTGAAAAGTGCAGTTGAAAGTTCACCTCTTTCATTAAATGTTTTCTAACTCTGTTGTCCTTCATGTTTGTATTAGCCTTCATGCTTTTTATTACCGAACTTTAAGATTTCAAGACCTTCCTGAGTCACTTGGAAAACATTCAATTCATATTATATGAAAAAAAAAACTGTTTTTCGTTCCTTAAATTAACCAATTATTCTTTTATTTCCTTAGAAAATTGTCTTGTTGGACATACAAGGTTTCCGTTCAACCAGGAAAAAGTGTCTTTGTGAATAATGTTCATTCTGTTCTGAAGTCTGTTGCAGAGGTAGAGATAGGCTACTATAATATGAATTGACTGTTTTTCCCCTCTGAAACAAATACCAAGTAACAGTATTTAAACCCTATTTACAACTACTATACCCAAGCTACAGTATGTGCTCATTCATAATTGACTACACTCTGTATATTTAAAAGGGTTGTTAACTGAGTCTCAAATGACATAGTCAGTGTACAGCATTGATAGCACGCAAAATTAGGTAGAAAAGTGAAGGTCAACTACTTTCAGGAGGAGAAGAAAAGTGAACGGTGTTAATAGTGTCACAGTAAAGAGACATGTCGTGGATGAAGGGATACAGTGAATAGCACTAGTTCTGGCATGGCACCTTATAATACGATACAGCAAGATGCCGATCTGGAAAGATGAAAGTATACGTGTGGAATATGTGTTACTCTCAGGAATGCGCAGCTTGCTTTGCGTTTGATATTCTTGGAGTGTGTAACCGGAGTGTATTTTAGTTTGGATCTCTTTCTCTCTCTCTCTCTCTCTCTCTTCTCTCTCTCTCTCTCTCTCTCTCTCTCTCTCTCTCTCTCTCTCTCTCTCTCTCTCTCTCTCTCGGCACCTGTACGCATTACGAGCCGCTTGTTTTTACTCCGATGAAAATTCAATTGACAGTGATTAAGCGGCTCTTTGAAAACGTGCAATCTGACGAGGCTTTGGAGCGGAACGAAGGAAGAAATGAGGTTAAGTGTCGAAAGGAAGAGCCTCCAACTGAAAGAGACTAGCTGGGAGAGCGGGAAAGCAGTAGTCACACGGCAGAGACCCTCTGCTTTTTGGAACGGTATAGCGGTGGCGTGAACAGGACGGGTGAACACTGAACATCATTCCATGTTCGGTAGCAAAGAGACGGAATATATACAATATGCATTGTAAGCACAAGGCTGATTTCAGAGAACATGTAATGCATGGTACACTGTGTAGAGATCACTGTCACTTTAAGAGACGTGTGTGCAAGGTTCTGGGTACCGATGTACAAGAGACTATGACACTAACCTGTTCAGTAAAAGACACGCTTTTAGTTACCTCCCGAAGTCGTCTCCTTATTTATGTCACGTAAGACAATGTACGGACATTACAGAACATACTGTAAACACATGCACATACTACATGCATGCTATAGTGTACATGCGTGCATACAAGCAAACAGAGAGACAGAAAACACATACAACATGGCTTTAAGGTTCAATTTACTGCAATGTACTACTCTACTAAATATGAAATATGAACTGTATAACCACAACTGTTAAAAATAAATTAGCAGCACTTCCTCAAAAACAAATAATTGCAGCACTTCCTCACACTGATTATACTACAACAAGCAAGCATTATATCTTTATACAGTGTATATATTTATGTATACATATACAGTACAAATATATACTGTATATATTTACTGTATATGTATACATAATTACCGCAATGCGATATACATATATGCACAGTACTGTGTGTATATATGTGTATATATATATATATATATACACACAGTACTGTGCATACGTTTTAGGCAGGGAATGCTGTTTTGAAGGCGAAGGGTGGTCCCACCAAATGTTGATTTGATACAGATTTGCTTTTCCCTCACTTTGTATTTTATGAATTGTTAAAAAAAATAAACAATTTACATTTATCCTTTCTCGTATTTTTTTTTCTAACTTTAAAGACATCACACCTGCCTAAAACTTTTGCACAGTACTGTATATGGAGCAAGAGAGATAGCAGAGAGAGAGAGAGAAAGAAAGAGAGAGAGAGAGAGAGAGAGAGAGAGAGAGAGAGAGAGATGCTGTAGCAGCTCCATGCACTGTTCTGTGTTTGTTCATCAAAAATTAAACTGTCACTTTGGTGCCTCCTAGTTCCAAGAATAGATTTACATTTTCTGTAGCGCTTTGTGGTTCTTCCGCATTGGCAGTATTTGTGTGTGCACCTGCACCGAAGTGCACGACCAATCTAATCACTGTGAGGAATGTCTTGGACCGGTCTGCGGGCTGGCGCTCAACCACTGCTGGCTGTTCTTTTTAACTAAGCTACTTTAAAATGAAAGAATGAGAGAGAGAGAGAGAGAGAGAGAGAGAGAGAGAGAGAGAGAGAGAGAGAGAGAGAGAGAGAGAGAGAGAGAGAGAGAGAGAGAGAGAGAGAGAGAGAGAGAGAGAAAGAAAGAAAGAAAGAAAGAAGGAAAGACAGAAAGTGAGAGTGAGAGGGTGATGTTCCATACGGTTACTTGCTTTGATGCTGGGGCAGCACTCCTGAACCTTGACCTGGACAATTATTTATCTGAAAATGTCAAAGTGGTTTAACTTCTGAACAAACATGAAAGGCCTTCTATTCAGAATCAGCCCATTACAATGACGGTATATTCTCTCGTTCTTGCTATCTTAGTGTGCTACGTTTGGCAATGGGCCCTTTTTTAAAAGGTACAAAAGGTTTGTAGACCGCCAATATCCCACCTCATATCTCACTATCTAACTGTGAGCCCCACTGTGTGGAGAGCATAGCAACGCCGGAATAATGAGAGTTGACACCCGGCCCGGGTCCCTGGTGTCAGAAAGCAAACACAAGCGGGGCTGGAGGCTCCACTGCCTGGCACGGCTGCTATGATATTGCTGCAGACGTTCCATTCCGCCATCGCCATGCCAACGGAATGTAGACTGGTCAGACCGTGATCATATCTTAAAAGGGCGGTTCAACTAGGTCTGAGAGATCCTGCGGCTGGCACTACCCGCAGTTCAGTTTAGATTACACGAGGCTGTGTGTGTGTGTGTGTGTGTGTGTGTGTGTGTGTGTGTGTGTGTGTGTGTGTGTGTGAGTGTGGATAAATTCAGCTTGAGTATTCTACGATACAGCCCAGGTTGCAAGGTGAGGTTAGTCGTGACTTTGCTAAGTGCTGGCCTCTGCTTTTCTTTCGACCATAGCCCCCCAGCCTCTCCCGTTCTCCAGCGCTGATTGACTGAGATGGACGTGGACTTGGCTACAGCAGGGAGACCCTTCTGAAGACCCCCGGCTGTGCCGAGAGAATGTTCCTGACCTATGTCTGAGTCACGGATATTGTTCGGAGATTTCTCAACACTTTAAGCCTTTGTAGTTTTTTTCCTCAGTTCATTTTCCTTGAGAGAACCGAATTTGAAAACATCCATGCAGAAGACTGAAAGAATGTTCACGACCCACTACTAAGTGATATCTGATCTATTTTTAGCAGCGGCAGCATTATGCTCCTAATTCTTTCCAAAAACTAATTTCTGGTAATTTTGTCATTAGGAACAGCAACAGTGTGAAAATAAGCATACAATGAAAATACTTTTTTTTTTTAAATTACAATTGTTTTAATTGCTCACAATCACACACACATCCACACAAACACACACACACACACACACACACACACACACACACACACACACACACACACACACACACACACACACACACACACACAGACCTCTTGGGTTGTGAAAATAATGTCAACACCACAGGCAAGATAGGGAGGGCTTGCGCTATGCCAAGCCGTGATAGGCCGTTGCTATAACAATGAGGGCGGGCCGACCGCAGAGAGGGGGCGGAGTGTCAGGCTGATTATAAAACTCCTCCATGCAGCAGTCTCTGCTCTCCTCCTCTCTCGTTTCCCAGCCTCACTTCTTTCTCTCCCCCCCCTTCTTAGTGAATCTCTCTGTGGTAGCCGTGGAGACCTTGCGTGCGAGCGGACCGTCGCGTTTTGAAGGCTGAGCTGACGGCAGGGAAGAGCAGACCGCTCGTGGTGGTGGAGCTTCCCCCCCCCCCACCTCACCCCCCTCCCCCGCCCCCTCCAGCCTTCTGCGTGCCTCCGTCAGACTGAGAGGAGCCCCGGGCAGCACTGGATTAGCCGACTGACAGGCTGTCCCCTGGGACCAGTGTGAAGGGAAGCCCGGTCACAGGGACTGGGACGAGGCGGTCCCAGAGAGAGAGGTGGCTGCTTCCCCCTGAGTGGATGACCTCTTCACTCCAGTAAGTGTGACTCTCCAACTCTCTCCTTCTCTTCGTCTTTCTGAATGGGAAAACACATAGGATAACACACACATAACGCACACGCGCGCACACACACCAACGTAAACAGTCTCTGTCAGCACGAGTGAACAGGTGTACCTTTACGGCGGGTCTCTTCACTCTCGAGTCTTTTCCCAACAACAGAACAGTCTGCATGCTTTTAGGAAACACTGCAGTGTGCAGGGGTGCGCACGTGAGTTGGTTTGGTCTGCTTTCTTGCTCTGTGCCTGAAGTCCTGGCCCCAGTCCGGCTGTACTGTAATGTATCACCAGACACCCTTGGAGGTCACTGTTGAGTTCATAAGTTTAACTCCACACAATGGCGGCCCAAAGGACAACAATTTAGTTACCTTCTACATCTCTTGGCTGTGTTTGGTTTAATTGTTACTGCCACTTAGCCCCGAGTGGGTTGCTATTGGTTTCGGTTTTTAATGTGTGGTTAAACTATCTCGCCGGCACAGGAGAAGTGATTGTTTCAAAGTGTCACTCGGACAGGTCAACAGCAACAATGTCCCTGGAGAGTGAGAAACCATTAAAGGTGCATGCCTGTGTTTGCTGCACCCAAGCACCTCTCTTTGTAGCGATGTGCTGGCCCTGTGGCAGCACACACTTCCGTGAGAACCTGGTGTTCCCTCGGTTTATGTAAGTCGCTAGTTTGTATGCTATTATTAAGTCACTAGCTTGTATGCTATTATTAAGTCACTAGCTTGTATGCTATTATTAAGTCGCTAGCTTGTATGCTATTATCAGTCTCCTGATTCATCTCTCACACCACTAAGCCGCTCTAGACCCTACAGCACTCACCCACAATAGCCCTGGCACCAGCATTAAAACACACACACACACACACACACACACACATGCACACGCACACGCACACACATGCACACACGCACACGCAAGCATACTCACAGGAGAGAAAAGGAGATTGTCTGATGAAATGTGTTTCAGCCCAATTTCTCACCTCTCCCACTTCAAGATGTTCAGGCTGAGAAGGTGGGAGAGAGAGAGAGAGAGAGAGAGAGAGAGAGAGAGAGAGAGAGAGAGAGAGACGAGGAGCGGAAGGAGAGGAACGAGAGGTGAGATGAAGGAGGAGAGAGAGAGAACTTGGCAGACAGGCTCTGGGCGTCAATCACAATGTAACGTGGTATTTTCATTAGCGGCAGTGTAACCTGGGCAAACCCAGGGGACGGGAGTACGTCAGGACCGGCGTGCTGTAGGCCCGCTGTAGGCCCGCTGTAGGCCCGCTGTAGGCCCACTGTAGGCGTGCTGTAGGCCCGCTGTAGGCCCGCTGTAGGCGTGCTGTAGGCGTGCTGTAGGCGTGCTGTAGGCGTACTCTAGGCCCGCTGAAGGCGTAGTGTAGGTGTGCTGTAGGCGTGCTGTAGGCGTGCTGTAGGCCCGCTGTAGGCCCGCTGTAGGCCCGCTGTAGACGTGCTGTAGGCCCACTGTAGGCGTGCTGTAGGCGTGCTGTAGGCGTGCTGTAGGCGTGCTGTGGGCGTACTGTAGGTGCGTCTGCTTGAGGTAAAGAGCTGTCTCTTCACATGTTGTTCAGTCTCGAGCCTTTCTTACCTTACCTGTCACGTGTCAGCGCTGTGGAGGGAGGGGGCTGGGAGATAATTGCACAGTCGCTCCCTGCCATGGCTACGCATCAGGGGACCGCCTCACAAGACAATCTTTGTGTATCGGTGTGTGTAGACATGTGTGTGTGTGTGTGTGTGTGTGTGTGTGTGTGTGTGATACAGAGAGAGTGTGTGTGCGCGAGTGTTTGGGAGATGTAATGTGGAGTCTAGGTGTGAACTGAGTGCGTCGGAGGTGCCATGTTAAGATGGGAGAAGGGGGACCGTGACTCACCCTCTCCAGGAGCTTTGTATAACAAAAGGCCCAAACTCAAGAGCAGCCCAAAGCCTAATTCTGCACCAGGCTCCCGGAACACACACAGACACACACCATGGGGGACACACACACTGTGCCGGAGCACACACACACACACACACACACACACACACACACACACACACACACAGCGGACACACACACACACACACACACACACACACAGCGGGGGGACACACTGTGCCGGAGCACACACACACACCCACACACACACACCCACACACACACACACACTACGGACACACACACACTGTGCAGACACTCTATCAGTTAACGGTGAGAGGACATGAAAGAGATGTCTGCCTGTATTATGCTAATGCATCAGAATTGAGTCTCTGAGATGTTGAGGGGGAGTGCTCCAGCTCCGGTGAGGACGCGGCGGGGTCTCTCGGAACGCGACACTCCGGAACCTTCTCGTTGATCAGAGGCCGGCTTGAAGTTGTGACGTGGTCGCCGACCCCGCCCCCCCCCCCCCCCCCCCCCCCCCGCACCCCAGTAATGTGTAATGTAGCAGTTGGTTTCTCACTGGCGGGTCAGGGGTGATGTCATCAGCGAGCGACGTCGACGGAGCAGGGCAGGAAGGAAGGGACGGCGGGGGTCATTGCTAATGTCATCAAACTCACGGCCATCTGGCCTGTGGCCGCCAGCTGGCGTAGTGTCCCCCCACCCCGAACACACACACCTACACACACACTCACACGCACCCAATCGCCCAATCAATATCCATCAGCATTCAACACTTACACCTATCTCACACTCACTAAACAACAAGAGTTAATAGCTATAGTCCAATATTAGCGAACGGCGAAACAGCCAGTAGATTGTGTTAGTCACTACGTCTGTTCAGCGTGGAGCGCTTCTGTGCAGTTTCCCGGCGTGTGACAACAAACCAGACCATTTCCACGGAGGCTGTGATTTGCTCGGGGAGTCCCTTAGCTTTGCTGGCAAATCAACGTCATCCTTGCCAGTGAAAAGGCAGCTGTGTGTGCCGAGTGAGCCCCCCCCAAACACCCTCCCCGCCCCCCGTCTACCAGCGTGGCCTGGATGAGAGCGCCTCTCACTGTCAGAGAGGCAGAAGTCTGCGTTCAGTCCTTGTCGCCGCTGTCACGTTGGTGTTGGAGTTCGGCAGGCACGTGGCCCTTCGCGGGACAAACGGGCCGTTTGTGTCCATCGACAAAAGCCCTCGGCAAAAACAAACGTCGAGGTGGTCCTGGTAAACGCTGTGAAAGAGGTTTGTCGCCCCCCGCCCCGAACCTCCTCCCCCCTAAACCCCCCGCCCCTGCAAAAGCGTTCTGTCAGGCATCGACATTGGATGGAGCTTTGTTGTCTTTTGGAATCGATGCATTTTGTCTTTTTTTTTCTGTGTGTGTGTGTGTGTCCACAACGTTCTGTTGTTCCCCTGAAAGAGAGTAGTGAGACAGTGAGACAGTGAGAGAGTGAGACAGTGAGACAGTGAGACAGACAGTGAGACAGTGAGACAGTGAGGCAGTGAGACAGTGAGGCAGTGAGACAGTGAGACAGTGAGGCAGTGAGGCAGTGAGACAGACAGTGAGACAGTGAGGCAGTGAGACAGTGAGACAGTGAGGCAGTGAGACAGTGAGGCAGTGAGACAGTGAGACAGTGAGACAGTGAGACAGTGAGACAGTGAGACAGTGAGGCAGTGAGACAGTGAGGCAGTGAGTGAGACAGTGAGAGAGTGAGACAGTGAGATTGTGAGACAGTGAGACAGTGAGGCAGTGAGACAGTGAGACAGTGAGACAGTGAGAGACAGTGAGACAGTGAGACAGACAGTGAGACAGTGAGAGAGTGAGACAGTGAGAGAGTGAGACAGTGAGACAGTGAGACAGTGAGACAGTGAGACAGTGAGACAGTGAGAGAGTGAGACAGTGAGACAGTGAGACAGTGAGACAGTGAGACAGTGAGGCAGTGAGACAGTGAGACAGTGAGACAGTGAGAGACAGTGAGGCAGTGAGACAGTGAGAGAGTGAGACAGTGAGACAGTGAGACAGTGAGAGAGTGAGACAGTGAGACAGTGAGAGACAGTGAGGCAGTGAGACAGTGAGAGACAGTGAGGCAGTGAGACAGTGAGAGAGTGAGACAGTGAGACAGTGAGACAGTGAGACAGTGAGGCAGTGAGGCAGTGAGGCAGTGAGGCAGTGAGGCAGTGAGACAGTGAGAGAGTGAGACAGTGAGACAGTGAGACAGTGAGGCAGTGAGACAGACAGTGAGACAGTGAGACAGTGAGGCAGTGAGACAGTGAGGCCGTGAGACAGTGCCCTTCATAGCTCGCTTCAGTTATTTCATGCTTTCGGGGCAGCACACACAGAGTCATCAGCCAGATGCATGCTGGGTACTGATATCGCTCTTCTCTTTTGTTCTCTCTGTCCCTGCGTCTGTCTCCCCCCCGCTCCGTCCGTTGTCAGCTGAGCGCGCTCTGTCGGCTACTTCCTTACTCTTTCTATTCCTCCTTCACTCATCTTCTCTTTCTTTGTCCTGGCCTCTCTGCCTCTCTCTGTCTCTCTGCCTCTGTGCCTCTCTCTGTCTCTATGCCTCTCTGCCTCTCTCTGTCTCTCTGCCTCTCTGCCTCTCTCTGTCTCTCTGCCTCTCTCTGTCTCTCTGTCTCTCTGCCTCTCTGCCTCTCTCTCTCTCTCTGCCTCTCTCTGTCTCTCCTCTCTGCCTCTCTCTCTCTCTCTGCCTTCTGTCTCTCTCTGTCTCTCTCTGTCTTTCTCTGAATTCTCTCTCTCTCTCTCTCTCTCTCTCTCTCTGTCCGTCCGTCCGTCCGTCCGTCTCTCCGTCTGTCTCTCTCTCTCTCTCTCTCTCTCTCTCTGTCTCTGTCCGTCCGTCCGTCCGACCGCCCGCACGCCCGCCCGCCTGCCCGCCTGCCCGCCTGCCCGCCTCTCTCTCTGTCTGTCTGTCTGTCTGTCTGTCTGTCTGTCTCTCTGCCTCTCTCTCTCTCTCTCTCTCTCTCTCTCTCCCTCTCCCTCTCTCTCTCTCTCTCTCTCTCTCTCTCTCTCTCTCTCTCTCTCTCTCTCTCTCTCTCTCTCTCTCTCTGTGTCTGTCTCTCTCTCTGTTGGTGGCCAAAGGGTTGATTAAGTCACTGGGAGGGTGAATCATCAGCGGTGACATTTCTAGTCAGACTCATGTCTCTGCTCACACAGCCTCTCACTGCCCTCACCCACTCTGCCTCCTGCTCCCAACCTGCTATTCCCTGACCCCGGTGTGTGTGTGTGTGTGTGTGTGTGTGTGTGTGTGTGTGTGTGTGTGTGTGTATCACTGTATGTGTTTGTGTTTGTGTTTGTGTGTGTGTGGGGGTGCGTGTGCATGTGTGTGTTCTTGAAGAGACAGACTCGCCAGGCATGCCGGACAGACAGACAGACAGACGGACGGACGGACGGACGGGCGGGCGGGCGGACGGACGGACGGACGGACGGACGGGCGGGCGGGCGGGCGGGCGGGCGGGCAGACAGACAGACAGACAGACAGACAGACAGACAGACAGACAGACAGACAGGCAGGCAGGGGTGGACAGTGTATGTGTCTGGTAAGTGGATAAGTCCATTTGATCCTGTTAGAGGGCGTAACTTCCAACAGAGCAGGAGAGAAGGAAGTGGTCTGCTGACACACTCGTCCCCTTCGAGACGGGCCCAGGGGGGAGTGTGTCTCGTGGGCGTCCCCTCGGTCGGGGTTACCCCCACCCCTGGATTCTCTAATCCAAACTGGACCAGTGTGATAGGGGGCGAACAGCCACAGCTCTCACCTATCCCACTGGTTCCCTGTCAGCAGCCTTTTAGCCTCTCTGCGGCTCAGCCTCTCCCCAGCCAAAGGCTCCAAACGTGGGGAGACTCAACGCAGAGGGCTGGAGACACTGGCTCCAGTTTCAGTCCCCTGCGCTGGTGGTGACCCATCATGTTGACGGTCAACATTGAGAGCTGCTACTGTGTATATGAGTGAAATGCCAGGCACACACACACACACACACAACACACACACACACACACACACACACACACACACACACACACACACACACACACACACACACACACACACACACACACACACACACACACACACACACACACACACACACACACACACACACACACACACACACAGACCTCTTCTGGGAACAGGCACACACACAAACACATGCAATGTCCTTTGAAATACATCAATTAGTAAGTGCAACATTGTGGCCCTGGGCAGAGGAAGAGAGCAATTGTAACAGGGTTGTGTTATCTCCTGGAACAGCGTGGGCAGGGACACAATAGAACCGTCTGATGTTGACCCATCTGTGTGGGAGATTTGTTTTTCACTCCGGCCCGTGGTGTACAGTAGGCCTGCTATTCACACACACACATACACACGCATGCACGCACGCACGCACGCACGCACGCACGCACGCACACACACACACACACACACACACACACACACACATACACACACACAAGCAGGAGGGGACTGGGGGATGGGGGGTGAAGGGGGGGGGGGGCTGTCAGCAACGAGAAACCGTAAACTGCAGAATGAGCGTGTGCGTTCAGCGTTGATCTTGGCAATCCCAGCCAGAAGGGACAATAACTAATAGATATATTCATTCATAGAAGGAGAGAGAGAGAGGGGGGGGGGGTGAATAGGAGGAGAAGGATATGAGAAGGAGAGAGAGGGTGAATGGGAGAAGGAGAAAGAGGGTGAATAGGAGATCGAAGGAGAGAGGGGTGAATAGGAGAGTGAGAGTGAATAGAGAGAAGGAATGAGGGGGTGAATAGGAGGAGAAGGAGAGAGGGGTGAATAGGAGGAGAAGGAGAGAGAATAGAGAGAAGGAGAGAGGGAGTGAATAGGAGGAGAAGGAGAGAGGGGGTGAATAGGAGGAGAAGGAGAGAGGGAGTGAATAGGAGGAGAAGGAGAGAGGGGGTGAATAGGAGGAGAAGGAGAGAGGGGGTGAATAGGAGGAGAAGGAGAGAGGGAGTGAATAGGAGAGTGAGAGTGAATAGGAGGAGAAGGAATGAGGGGGTGAATAGGAGGAGAAGGAGAGAGGGAGTGAATAGGAGGAGAAGGAGAGAGGGGGTGAATAGGAGGAGAAGGAGAGAGGGAGTGAATAGGAGGAGAAGGAGAGAGGGGGTGAATAGGAGGAGAAGGAGAGAGGGAGTGAATAGGAGGAGAAGGAGAGAGGGGGTGAATAGGAGGAGAAGGAGCGAGGGGGTGAATAGGAGGAGAAGGAGAGAGGGAGGGGGTGAATGAGAGGAGAAAGAGAGAAGCACTCCCACCGTCACGTGTGACTCAGTCCACGACTCGTACCGGAACATATGACCGTGTGGTCACACCAGAGCCAGGGGGAGAAACAGTGTTGCCGCGCCAACATATGGCGGACCGTCAATCACACACTCTAATTCAACCCTTACAGAGGAGCGTGTAGATGCTGAACTCATCCGTCTGTTCAACTGACCCAGAGCCCGACCCAGACGACCGTGCAGTGTTTAGGGCCAGTGTCCACACAGAGGAGTGGTCAGTGACCTGGGCCCCAGTAGGAGGAGTGTGTGAGGGACTTAAGGGGTCTGCTCATCTCTCTTTTCTCTGAGCTCAATGGAGACCGTCCTGTATTCCCCCTCCTTACCTGTGTGTGTCTGTGGGCGAGGACAGTTGTTCAATGTTCTGCTCTGCACCGTTTTGACCTGAGGTCCTATTAGTTAGAGTGCACATATGTTGAAAGAATATGTATATGTATTTATAGGTGTGTGTGTGTGTGTGTGTGTGTGTGTGTGTGTGTGTGTGTGTGTGTGTGTGTGTGTGTGTGTGTGTGTGTGTGTGTGTGTGTGTGTGTGCGTGCGTGCGTGCGTGTGTGTGTATGTGCTCAGTCATGCTTGAATAAGCGTATGAACTACTGGGGCAAAATGTAATGTGACCACAGGGTCAGAGCTGTCGCTCTCTCTCTCTCTCTCATGCACACTCACACAAATGTGCCCACACACACACACACACACACACACACACACACACACACACACACACACGCACATTTAGAGGTCACGAATGAATATGTCTGCAGTATCTGTTTCTTTTTATTGCAATCTAAACCTGACACAGTCTGTCCTTCCTTTCGGAGGAGGAGCGGGAGGAGAGAGAGACAGAGATTGAGAGGGAGAGAGATAGAAAGAGATAGAAAGAGACAGAAAGAGACAGAAAGAGACAGAAAGAGATAGAAAGAGATAGAAAGAGATAGAAAGAGATAGATTAGAAAGAGATCATCAGAGACAGCAAAAGAGGATAGGAGAGCACAAGAGACAAATTTCCAAAAGAGACAGAAAGAGACAATATATTGCCAGAAAATGACCCCTGCTGCTGCTCGAAAGAGATATAGAAAGAGATAGAAAGAGACTCTGCACCTAAACCCTAAGAGGCCCTGCTCTTCACTCTCTTCATCTCTCCGTACGCCCGTGTGCCCTCCTTGACATTTTCAAATCAACCTGGACTTGTCTCTTCCATTCACCTCTCCTGTCTGGCTCTCTTCTTTCTCCACGAGCATCCCCGTGTCCTTCTCTGACCTCTCTTCATGTCCGCTAGCTGCCCGGGCTGGCCCTCGCTGCTGCCAGGCACGATGGGGGGGGGGGGGGGGGTGGGTGTGTGTTAAAATAGCACCCTGGCCGGGATTGTTTCGCTGTGGGTTGTGTGTTAATGGCTTTCCCTGCCACTCAGTCCCAAATACCCCGTTAAGTGGCTTTACGGGGTCGTTCAGGGGGATTCCGTGAACAGAGGGAGAGAACAAAAACGACAGAGTGAAGGGATTGAAAGAGGGAGGGAAAAAAAGAGGGGGAAGGGATAAAAAGGGTAGAGTGAAGCAGGAAAGAGGGCAACGGGGGAGGGAGGGAGAGAGAGAGAGAGTGTGTGTGTGTGTGTGTGTGTGTGTGCACCTGAATGTCTGTGTGTGTGTGTGTGTGTGTGTGTGTGTGTGTGTCTCTGTGTGTGTGTGTGCACCTGAATGTCTGTGTGTGTGTGTGTGTGTGTGTGTGTGTGTGTGTGTGTGTGTCTGTGCGTGTGTGTGTGTGTGTGTGCGTGCGTGTGTGTGTGTGTGTGTGTGTGTGTGTGTGCACCTGAATGTCTGTGTGTGTGTGTGTGTGTGTGTGTGTGTGTGTGTCCTGTGCCCAGTAACCTGTGATACTCTCCAAAGACAAACTGAAGGGGAACGTCCTGTCTCTACAGTCTGAGGCCCCACAGCCTTGTGGCAGCCCCCGCACAGCCATGGACGTTTCATCCGAAGAGATGAAATATGTAGAAAAATGAAAGACTTGCAGGTGTGGAAAACCCGTCCGCTATGCACCGCTAGCGAAACTAAACCTATCTGAGATGCCAGGCCAATTTAAAGTGATTTGTTTTAAGCTGTTTCTCCGATTCTGAGGGAGCACAGGAGCGCCGCTTTGTTTTAGAGGATGCTAGTGATCATTAAAATCATCTGCAGTTTAACAAGTCACTAGGGAAGATGAGAGAGGAAAACACCTCAGTGGA
>JAPMUY010000507.1:1145000-1212500 GCA_026901105.3 Galaxias olidus | reverse complement strand
GAAAGAGAGCAGCAGAGAGTTAGCAGTGGAGGTGATTACCAGTGGGGTTGGATGTGTTTATGTAATGTGTGTATTGAGCCACAGGTCCGGCAGTAGCACCGAGGCAGACAAGTTAATGCATTGATCAGCGGCTATCGTGCTGTGCTCTGCTCTCTGCTCTCTGCTCTGCTCTGCCTGGCTATTAGATCAGGAGATGAAAAGACAACCAAAGCGGCCATTTGCCAGCGAGCAGGACTCCCACACTGGCTCCTGCCCCCGGTCAATTCATCCTACATGTAACCTACATTTAGGCTGTTTGCACACGGCTGTCCACCTAGCGGAGCCTGTTTTTAATAAGGCCGGGATTTCTTCGTATCAGGGTTCGTTTTAAAAACTAAGCTAAGTCTTGTGTCTTTAAAGATAATTCTACGTAGTGGGGTGAGGTTTCCCCCTGGCTTTAGTCCAGGCTTTTCCTTTGCTAGGACACAGATGCAAGCGAAGGCGATGTCTGAATGAATGGATTGGATCAGATTGGATGAGGGCCCAGGCTGGATGAGCGGACGGATCATTCCCAGCCTTTCTGGAGAAACGCCATTCACACATTCGCTTTATCCCCTCCGAGGCCGAGTGAACCTGACCCTCCTCTTCCTCCCTTGCCCCCCGCACAGACGCAGCTTCCCGGCACCATGAACAAGATGAAGAACTTCAAGCGGCGCTTCTCCCTGTCCGTGCCCCGCACCGAGACCATCGAGGAGAACGAGTTCACCGAGCAGATCAACCAGCTCAACATCCAGCACAGTCAGGGTGAGTGTGCGCCGTCTGGCTCCGCCCTCCGCCCTCCTTCTTCCTGGTGGCAGCTCGACCGCGCTGTTGTTTTAGCCGACACTTCCGACACCGAGCACACTGGCCGTCTTTGTTGGCGGAGAACATTCTCCGGCCTCAACTTTGACCCCCCCCGCCCGCCCCGCGTTCGACCCTGACCCACCTAACCCCCGTTTTCTCCTTCTGTCATCCCCCCTTTTCCTTTTGTTCCTCTGTTTTGGCCAGTGTCCACGGACTGAGTGGTCCCTCATTCGACACTGTGTGTCGGGTTCTGAGTCTATTTATAATGGCGGGGTTCAAAGTCCTGATCCCAGGTCAGAGTGAGTCTGCCTCCTCCTGTTCTGCTCGGCTGCTCCCTCTGTCAATGAACAGCTGCCCACACGTTGGTACCAGGCTCCGGGCCGGGGCTGGCACTGGGGCTTAGATCAGCTAGGCTCTCTGAGGGCAGCAGTGAGATTAGCTAGGCTCTCCGGCTGGCTGGGCAGGGCCAGGGCTGGCACTGGGGCTTAAATCAGCTAGGCTCTCCGGCTAGGCAGGGCCAGGACTGGCACTGGGTCTTAGAACTGCTAGGCTCTCAGAGGGCAGCAGTTAGATCAGCAAGGCTCTCCGGCTGGGCAGGGGCTGGCGCTGGGGCTTAGATCAGCTAGGCTCTCCGGCTGGGCAGGGCCGGGGCTGGCATTGGGGCTTAGATCAGCTAGGCTCTCCGGCTGGGCAGGGCTGGCTCTTAGATCAGCTAGGGTCTCCGGCTGGGCAGGGCCGGGGCTGGCGCTGGGGCTTAGATCAGCTAGGCTCTCCGGCTGGGCAGGGCCGGGGCTGGCATTGGGGCTTAGATCAGCTAGGGTCTCCGGCTGGGCAGGGCCGGAGCTGGCGCTGGGGCTTAGATCAGCTAGGTTCTCCGGCTAGGCAGGGCCTGGGCTGGCATTGGGGCTTATATCAGCTAGGCTCTCCGGCTGGCTGGGCTGGGCTGGGGCTGGCGCTGGGGCAGGCACCAGAGCAGTGGGCTCAGCCAGACTGAACAAACAGTCTCTTTCCCGGGCCGAGGAGGAAGTGGACAGGCCAACCTCTTTCCTGACGCAGGATTGTTCAGCAGGGTGTCACTCACTGGTGGGATCGCCCATTGTGACATCACTCTGCGTGCTACAATAACTCAGTAAGGATCCACAGAAGAGTGTCTGCAGCAGCACCTTTGAAAGAGAAGCTTCTGTGCTGCTGGTTAAACCCATTCAGAGCCCCCGTCTCGCACACACACACACACACACACACACACACACACACACACACACACACACACACACACACACAACTAAGCACAACATGCAGACACCCAATCACAAACACCCAATCATACACCCAATCATACACACACACACACACACACACACAGTCACCCAATCACACACACACCATGCGGAGGTCAGCGGAGGAGGCAGCAGACACTGAGATGGAGACAGATGGAGACGGGGGCAGAAAGCCCTAGGTGTCTGAAGTGCTAATAACACAGCGCTCCATACAGACCTTTCTCCTCTCCTCCCCCTGTTCGCGCTACAGCGAGGTCGGAGAGCTAATCCCATATTAAGGTCCCCATTACAGCACAAACTCCTCATTTGTAGGGATATGTTCTCAGACATTTTTTACCTCCCGGATTTTCCTACATTCCCGAACACGTTGTGTAACACTCCAGGCATGACCTTTCGGTTGGTTTGGCTTAGTAGGTTAGAGGGACCAAGATGTCTCGTGAACACTCAAGGAATGTTTCACCTTACTCAAGCATGCATGCTTGTAAAACCATAATAACATGAACACCACCATGCATCCACGTCAAGTTTCAATGATTGTCCTAACAAGTAACCTTAACAAATATATATATATATTTATATATATTATTATATATTATTATTATTATTATTATTGTTACTTTATTATCATTATTTTTAAGTTTTTGTTGATTGGTTGTTGTCGTATTTGGTGTGTTTTATTGTGTGGCACATAAATACATGGACCGAAATAAAAAATTTCAAATCAAATGAAATCAACTTTTCCTAGCAGAAGATCTCACATATTCCAGTGGTTAAAATACAAGGATTAAAGTTGACTACACATACTTATCTTCATGATGCTAAATATAGGATTAAATCATCTAAGCTCTTTCATGGATATCGGATTTATCTCCCCATCGCATCTATCTGAACCTGGAAGCAGCTGTAACAGTGCTCTCAAAGACAATGACAGTCAATCAGACTCGCCCCAGAGAGCATGGTAGAGTGTTTGCCTCATTCCTAGATCCCTAGGACAAATACACACACACACACACACACACACACACACACACACAGAGAGACACACACACACACACACACACACACACACACACACACACACACACACACACACACACACACACACACACACACACAGAGACACAGAGAGAGACACACACACACACACACACACACACACACACACACACACACACACACACACACACACACACACACACACACACACACACACACACACACACACACACACACACACACACACACACACACACACACACACACACATCCACACACACACACACACACACACACACACACACACACACACAGCACATCTCTTCCCCTATGGCTAATCCACAGTGACATTCTAAATCAGTGGGGATTCACTGAGGATAATTATAATTCCATTATGATAATATGTGTGTGTGTGTGTGTACCTGAGGCAGCCGTAGCCTGTCTATTTCCTCAGTAATTCAACATAATTACTATATTCATTTGGCACTGTATATGACTAAATGAAACCATTTGTTACGCTCACAAACCGCTGTAGGATAATCCATTAGATCAGCTTCTCTGGTGCGACGGCATGAAACAACATCCATAGGTTTACCATTTGGAGGATGCTACACTTTAACTCTCCCAACGCTCAAACTCCAAATACACTATATCTGAGAATAAAGCAAAGATTATCTCTCCTGTTCACATAACACGGATCCTCTGTGATCGAACGTCCTGCCTGAGCATGTGACCGTGTTAAGAGCCTTACCTAGTTATTCCCTCCGAGGAGAGGTCTCTCTCTCTCTCTTTCTCTCTCTCTCTCCCTCCCTCCCTCCCTCGCCCTCCCCCTAACGTTCTAGTGTCTTCTCCTCTCTCTCTCTCTCCCTCCCTCCCTCCCTCCCTCTCCGTCCCTCTATCCCTCTCTCTCCTTCTCTCTCTCTCTCTCTCTCTCTCTCTCTCTCTCTCTCTCTCTCTCTCTCTCTCTCTCTCTCTCTCTCTCTCTCTCTCATAGTCACACGACATTCATTACACACAGCATATCTGATGCTCTGATCAAGCAGACAGCCTGTGGGCTGACAGGCCCTTGTGTCCGCTGCAGATGTGCCTCACAGACCCATCTGCAGCCAACCCCCCCCCCCCCATCCCCTCCTTACTGGAATACCCGCGCCTAATGCTTAGGGATCACCCCATCCCTGCGATCGCCCCCTCCTATGTTCTCAGAGGAGATCATCTGCAAAAAGGACACCGAGTCTCAAAACAAAATGGCTATCAGGACGCGACGACTCCCCATGGCATGGCGTCTCCCCTTTCTGTTTTTGATGCCTCTGTAACTACCTCTGTAATAAGAATGATCGAATATAAAAAGAAATACACATACAAATTGTTTGCAGACATCCATTCACCAAGGTTTCCCTGCTAAAGATTACTGCTCTCCCTTGGTGTGTTTGTGCCTGTCGCCCAGTCTTTTTGTGTGAGCGACTGCATGAGTGCCTTGCCTGCGCTGACCCCAATTACCAGCAGCATATCAAAGGAGGGCTGTATCTGTGATATTCAAATGATGAGCTCAACAGGCCTAAAGTTCACCCCCCCTCGCTCACTCGCTCCGTCTCACAGTGCGGTCCTTGTTCTCTGGTCTTTTCTCTCTATTTGTTCTATCTAGCTGCTGCTGCTGCCTCAGACCTTAGGATCAATTCATACAGCCATTTTATCTACAGAAAAAGGTACCTCTTCAATAACTTTGCCACGGCCTATTTCGACGATCACTTAAACAGCAGTGCCGTTCACCACGGGGAGGGTTACACCTGCTACTCAAAATAGCCTGAACCCGGGTGTGTAAGTGCATGAGTGCATGCACTATTGATTTTTCATTCAATTAAGCCGGACTTGAGGTCCTGAAATGAGCATTAGTGGCTTGCATACCCAAGCGAGAAAGTGTGAAGAGCAGGACAAAAGAGATGAGACAGAGACAGAGAGAGAGAGAGAGAGAGAGAGAGAGAGAGAGAGAGAGAGAGAGAGAGAGAGAGAGAGAGAGAGAGAGAGAGAGAGAGAGAGAGAGAGAGAGAGAGAGAGAGAGAGAGCAACAAACCCATAGAGAGAGAGCAACCGAGAGAGAGAGAGAGAGAGAGAGAGAGAGAGAGGGAGAGAGAGAGAGAGAGAGAGAGAGTGCGAGAGAGAGAGAGAGAGAGAGAGAGAGAGAGAGAGAGAGAGAGAGAGAGAGAGAGAGAGAGAGAGAGAGAGAGAGAGAGGGAGAGGGAGAGGGAGAGACAGAGAGAGAGAGGGAGAGGGAGAGGGAGAGGGAGCGAGAGAGGATATCTCCTTTGCTTAGTTCTATACCAACACTGTCTGTGTTAACAAAGAGCGTTCCCATGGAAACTCGCAGTTAAAGAGCTCTGCGTTGTCTACATCAAACACCCCACGGGGCAATCGGGGGAACACGCACACAAGGCCGGGGGCAGTCGATAAAAAAAGAACACGTGTCCACTTCAAACCGAAAAAAACTGTTCAATGCTAGCAAGACAAATAGCACTCTACTCACAAAAGAAGATCAAATAAAGGTTGTCACTGAGACCCAGCCTGTGTTCAAAGAGCTCACCCACACACACAAACACAGAGTATTCATTAACAGCCCCTCGATGAAACGTGAAGCCTCCTACCTTCCTCGTGATAGGGGGACATTGCCTCAGGTAGCTTATGCCCTGATTAAAACACTGCTGTGATGTGGAGCTCATAAGCACTAATGGTCCTCACTTCAACTACCGTGACCAATCCACACAGTGACACGGACGAGCTGAGAAAAACAGCGCTTGTTTTTGTAGCCTCTCGCTCGGCCACGGTATTCAGTATCTCCCTCTCCCTGCTGGGGCATGTGTGGGAGCCAGGGCCCCACGGCCGGCTGTCAATTTGTTCCGTGGTTCAGGTGTGTACAGATTATTTTTTTCCAATCTTTATCACTAATTTGTTGACCAGCTGCGGTTTGTCTGTGCCCTGACCTACAGGCCTGGCTGCAGACAGCCTGGGGCCTCCCTCACAAGATGCCAGCCCCGTGAGCCCTGAGCCAGCCACGCTCGGAGCCCAGTCCCCTTCACAGCTTCACTACCGCAACAAGGCGGCTCACAGACGCTTCTCCATGGAGGTAAGGAGGAACGGGGGCGCGGGCGTTGGGAAGACAAAGAAATTGGCCCCAAAAGGTTGGTGTGATTTTCTTTAGAGCCGGATACAACCGGTGGAGGAGAGAGAGAAAAAAAAAACGTTCTCTAATGCACAGTGGGCGTCCATCTTGACCTCACTTCTCTTGACGTGGCTTTTCCTTGGAGATCTCCACTTCGTCAGTCCCACTTACTGCGTTTTTGCCCTTCTTTTTCCTTTTGTCAGACACCTTTGAGTGAGAAGGAGCGAGAAAAAAAATGTACTTTTTCACCTTTTTCAAAGATCCCCCGTCAGGAAGTGCATGAGTCACTTTATTCCAGACAGCCTAGTTCTTCTATTATTGGCTGGGAGTGAGAGCAACTCACGCAGGAAAACATGATGTTTAGAAAAGTATTCTAGGTGGAGCTATGCCATATTCAGTCAGCTTCACCAATACAATTTAACATTTACTGCAGGATACCAGTGTTCTGTGAAATAGTAAGTATTTATTAAATGCTATATATAAAAAATGTGAGGCATTCTTACACCATAATTCTTATACTAAAGTCAACTATATACTGTACAAAAACAAATGGGGTAAGGGGATCTTTGTGTGTGTGTCTGGCATCTTATTTGTAAAGGAATTTGTCCATTGTGTCCTTCTAAGTGGCAAACATCTCAATTACTTAATTATTAAAGTCAGGGATGTTTTTGATAATTTTTGCTCCATGAAGAGCATAGCCAGAGCTTTAAGGCGATCCTATGTCATAGTTTTCCTCCACTGGAAAAGTGTATCTTTATACAAATGACATCTATCCTGCTGACTCAAGAGGAGACCGGGGGAAGAAATCACACTTCTGATAATAGGCATCTTAAGCGTGTTTGTGATCTCTTTGCAGGACGTCAGCAAGCGAATGTCCCTGCCCATGGACATCCGTCTGCCCCCTGAGCTCCTCAAGAAACTTCAGATGGAGAGTGAAATGTCTCCTCCCTGCCAACCGCTCAGCCGCATGTCCCGGCGGGCGTCGCTGGTGAGTGGTCACCACCACAGCCCTCCTATCCAACCCTCAGAACACCCACATCCAGGAAACCAGTGCTAGTACAGCACTGCACGGCGTCATGGCAACGGACTGACAGGGTGTTTGCTTTTCTCCCCGGCAGCACGACATCGGCTTTGGGAAGCTGGAGACGTACGTGAAGCTGGGGAAACTGGGCGAGGTAACCTGCATCCACTCCCCTCTCCACCTGTAGTCTCCACCTGTATCCCCTCACCCTCAACCTTTAGTCTCCACCTGTATCCCCTCCCCTCCACCTTTAGTCTCCACCTGTATCCCCTCCCCCTCCACCTGTAGTCTCCACCTGTATTCTCCACCTGTATCCACTCCCCTCTCCACCTGTAGTCTCCACCTGTATCCCCTCCCCCTCCACCTGTAGTCTCCACCTGTATCCACTCCCCTCTCCACCTGTAGTCTCCACCTGTATCCCCTCCCCCTCCACCTGTAGTCCACCTGTAGTCTCCACCTGTAGTCTCCACCTGTATCCCCTCCCCCTCCACCTGTAGTCTCCACCTGTATTCACTGTCCTCCACCTTTAGTCTCCACCTGCATCTCCTCCACCTTTAGCTTCCACCTGTATTCACTCCCTCTCCACTTTTAGTCTCCACCCGTATTCCCTGCCGTCCTCGTGCTGGCTCCCGCTCCTCAGCCAGATGTGTGTTATTGGTA
This sequence comes from Galaxias olidus, assembly GCA_026901105.3. Taxonomy (NCBI): domain Eukaryota; kingdom Metazoa; phylum Chordata; class Actinopteri; order Galaxiiformes; family Galaxiidae; genus Galaxias; species Galaxias olidus. The sequence goes on along the minus strand of JAPMUY010000507.1, from coordinate 1,204,573 downwards.
CTGAAGGAGCTGTGGAAGTCATTTGCATAATTAACGAGGGAACGGGACAGAGTTTATGTCTCCTTATGCGGCAGTTTGAATGTGATCTAGCAGAGGTTTGGTAAGACTAAGAAGCAAAGGAGACAGTACTCTCAGTGTAGCTATCACAGTATTCTACTGTAGGTTTCCTTTACACACACTCTCTACATAGCCAGACATTTAATATGGTAGCACCTCGTTCCCAACCTATAAACAATAAGCACATAGGCTCACTTAGTTGAATGTGATCTTGGTTAAACGCTGTGTTAAAAATACAATTTGTATTGTAAATTTGTACAAAAAGGCTTTGTAAAATGCTCTGGTGCAAGTCTACACCCTACCATTAGCTTTGGATTAAAATGTGCATGGAGTGATTATTCTTTGTGTTATCTGTCAAATACCATATGACCCTAGGTCTGTAAATTTCTGTATTGAAAGTTTATCTGTGCTTGCTCACCTTTGGAGACAGGTGGTGGGTGGTGAGGAGGAGGAGGAGGAGGAGGAGGAGGAGGAGGAGAATAATAGTAGTGGTTGTGAAACAGCTGTGTTTATGGTTAACTAACATAGCCCAAGCCTGGCCAAGCAGAGCCTCCCTCTGGCTAGGCCCAGCGACTTATAAACACAGTCATATTTTACACCGACATCCTGTTATGAGAGGATTGGGAAGATCAGACAATGAGGAGTCGACAACGCGATTGGTTCTTTCCCTGTTTTGTTTTTCTTCTCAGCACTTATAAGTAGCGGTTGGACATCCTTTCCAGGAAATGTTTCATCCGCCCTAGACCGACACTGTGTAGCTGGGTTCTAACAGCGTGTTCCTTTGGCTAGGGGACCTACGCAACAGTGTTTAAGGGCCGGAGCAAGCTGACAGAGAACCTGGTGGCCCTGAAGGAGATCAGACTAGAGCACGAGGAAGGAGCACCCTGTACAGCTATCAGAGAGGGTAACACACACACATAAACAAACACACACACACGCACGCACACGCGCACCCACACACATGGAACAACCATGCCCTCTAGTGGCAAATATTATCCAGTTCTGAATGGGACGTGTTCAGATATCGTCTGACAGTATGACATCATAACGCAGTGTCTTGCTTCCCCTCAGTGTCTTTACTGAAGAATCTGAAACACGCCAACATTGTCACCCTGCATGACATCATTCACACGGACCGCTCCCTCACACTGGTCTTTGAGTACCTGGTAAGTGACAGACAAACACAAAGAAAAGCCATTGTACAACTACACAGCACTGTTTGCACTGCTCGACCATCACCTCACTGCCACTGTATTTCAGGACAGCGATCTGAAACAGTATCTTGATAACTGCGGCAATCTGATGAGCATGAACAACGTCAAGGTGAGCCAATGGCCCTGAATGGAACATTTAATTTAATAAAACCTTTAATTTGATAGCATAACTGTTATTGTCATCGGTGTCACAATCATTATGGTAGCATCGGGCAGCACGTTGGCTCAGTGGTTAGCTCAGTGTGTGGGTTTGCATGTACTCCCGTGTTTGTGTGGGTTTCCTCCGGGTCCCCCACCATCAAAAAACGTGCCCTGACCAGTCACTGCCAATTTAACTGGAGTCGGTTTGTCTGTCGTAATATGTTGGGTGAGCAAGTCTGGTGCAAATTGGCTGCTGTGGTGTCACTCAGACTGAGTGTTGTGTTTGATAGCTGCCGGTCCATTTGTAGTTTGTTCTGTGTTATTAATTGGCGACCAATGTATGTAAAGCGCTTTGAGTATCTAGAAAAGCATTAAAATGAATGAGTTGTTAATTATTATTATTATAATGGGCCTACTACACCTTGTCATCATAACCAACATCCTGGTTGATAACCTATTGCCTCCCCAGCCTTTTGCTTTTCCAGGCCTGAGCTTTGTCTTTGTCTCTGCAGATCTTTATGTTCCAGTTGATGCGTGGCCTGTCGTACTGCCACAACAGGAAGATCCTTCACCGAGACCTCAAACCACAGAACCTCCTCATCAACGACAAGGGAGAACTCAAGCTGGCCGACTTTGGTGGGACAGAGTGTTTTTACTTGTGTCTGAGCGGTTCTCTTTGAGGTTCTATGTCAAGGCGTTACCATGCCGATGATTATAAAAAAAAAAGGATTTGCCATTTGTTCTCGCTCATCTAGTTTCTGTAATACAACACCCTGTCCTACCCGGTGTCCTTTCCAAACTAGGTTCACGAACACTCGGACATAGACCGTCAAAACATAATAAAACGTGTCCACACCAGTACTGGTGGAATGACTTTGTGATGTTTGTTTGAATTCTCAGGTCTGGCGAGGGCCAAGTCCGTCCCCACTAAAACCTACTCCAACGTGTCCACACCAGTACTGGTGGAATGACTTTGTGATGTTTGTTTGAATTCTCAGGTCTGGCGAGGGCCAAGTCCGTCCCCACTAAAACCTACTCCAACGTGTCCACACCAGTACTGGTGGAATGACTTTGTGATGTTTGTTTGAATTCTCAGGTCTGGCGAGGGCCAAGTCCGTCCCCACTAAAACCTACTCCAACGAGGTGGTGACTTTGTGATGTTTGTTTGAATTCTCATGGTACCGCCCCCCACTGATGTGCTGCTGGGCTCCACAGAGTACTCCACTCCCATAGACATGTGGTGAGTGGAACGGATCAACACAATAAGGAAGTGTCTGCTCAATCCATCCCAGGGAGAGACAGCCTCACCCTCACAGTCACACAGTGTGCCAGGCGCTCTGGATTGATTTGCATTGAAAGGTCAAGGCTGCCCGCCATAGTGGAGGATAGGCATGTGCTGGGCTATGCCTGTACGGTGTTAGGGACATTTTGACATCCTCACGAAGATTCAAGGCTAAGCTGTTGTTCCAATGTTTTCGGCATCCTCACGGATGTTCAAGCCTAAGCTGTTGTTCCAATGTGAGGGAAGGGTCAGAGTGAAGATCGCCGGTGAAGATCCCTGGTTCCCTGACCAGGAATCACACCCGGGCCGTGGCGGTGAGAGCGCTGAATCCTAACCACTAGACCAGCAGGGAACCAGTGACCTGGTCTTCACTCTGACCCTTCCCTCACATTGGAACAACAGCTTAGGCTTGATCATCCGTTAGGCCAAAGATTTCCCTTACAACGGGCATCTAATAAGTGTTCTAATATAGTTGTGTTTTATATGTGTAGAGTAAACCCTTACAGTTTTCCCACTACTCGTGTGTACTGCTCAGCAGAGGTCTGACCATGTGACTGGTGACCAGGGTGACCAAAGCATGACTAGTAACTACACAAAGGAACAAACGGGATTTGTAAAGAACTAATGTAACAAAAGCCCTAATGGCGGCTCAGCTGGATAGCAATGCCATGACAACCATTCAGATGATTTTCATTAGGGCCCCTGCGTGTTCGCTAGCAAAAGGCAGCGATCAGAATTCACAACCTTTTATATGATTGTGTGTGTGTTTGGGGGGGGGGGGGGGGGGGGGGGGGGGGGGGCGACTACGAATATTCTGAATAGGGCCACATATCACACTTCCTTTCAGCCACTAGTCATGCCTCTTTTTGCTCACGATTTTATTATAAAATAATAAAAGGCCATTGATTATGCATGGCGCAGAACTTTTTGTCAAGCCAAACCAAATCAAAATCCGTGTCTTTTAGGACCACAGCTGTGGGAGTGTGTGGTATCGAGCAGGGGGTACATGTTCAGGTTGCCTACTCCCAGTTAGAAGCAGCTTGGGCTTATCTCTCCTTGGGCTCGTTTTTCATTTTTGAAATGGACATTGGTTTCTTAATTCAAGACACGATTGTCGAAAATGTCTTTTGAAAAGGTATAATGTTACGCTGTGTTCACAATGCGTGGGAGGATCAGATATACAAGCTTCAAGAACAAATTCACACAAAGACAAGGGAAAGCGACATGCATTGCTGTGCTCACTCGCACAAGACAAATACAAAACAACAGAGGGAAGGAAAGTAGGAACATGTGTAGCACAATGTGTAAAAGCTTTTCTCGTTCCAAGCTATGTTTGTACTTGCAAAACTTGAACAATTCAACATGAAATGTATTCATGTAATATTAAATAGTTAAATGACATTGTTTGTCATTGTTCGGCGACCTTGAGTGCCTTGAAAGGCGCCTTATAAATTCAATGTATTATTATTATTATTATTATTTGTGGATGTGCACATTAAGCTCAGCACATGAGTACCTACAAAGTTCACGTCAGAAATGGGAGATGCCCAGATTGACGAAAAGGCGGCGTAAGAACGTGTTCCTTTCCTTCTCAAAGGGGCGTGGGTTGTATCATGTATGAGATGGCCACGGGTCGTCCAATGTTCCCTGGAGCCACAGTGAAGGAGGAGCTGCACCTCATCTTCAGACTCATAGGTAGGAGAACACACACGGCAAGCCAAAAAACCCAGCCAAAGCCCTAGGTGGCTTTCATTTTGGCAGCGTTATAAAGACCGTTGGATAATTAAACGTAAGGTTCTGGTTTGAATCCTCCTTCCTCCTCCTCGATCGCTGTCTTCTAGGCACTCCGACAGAGGAGACTTGTCCAGGTATCTCCAACAACGAAGAGTTCCGCTCCTACTTGTTCCCACAGTACCGATCTCAACCATTGATCAACCACGTGCCCAGGTAACACAGCCACAACACAGCAACTCACAGATGAACAGACAGGCAGACGTTCAGACATACAGATGATGGACAGATACTGTGGAGAAAAATATCAAACCTAATCGATTCCAAAGGGAACTTGCTTCTGTTGACAACAGCCGTTCCATCATACATTGTGTATTATTCACTGGGGGCCGTGCGGATTCACGTGACACCGCTGCCTCTAAACGATGATCCAGGGATTCCGCAGGGCAGTAGCTTGAGCACATAACATTACAGTGGTTAGGCATTTATCAATCCCGTTTCATACAGAAGCCTCGGTAAGACCTCCGTTCACTTTTGCTTTTCTATCCACAATCCTCTTGAAACCTTGCAGAAGTTGTTGTTTGTTAGGTTGTTGTTCGTCACATCTCCAATATGTTGTGTTCCAAGTGTTATTTTTACTCATTCCACCCCCTGCCTGGCCTGCAGAAGCTAAAAGCATAACACTTTATTTCCAATAGGCTGGATACGGAGGGCATTGACCTGCTAACAGCTTTGCTACTGGTAAGAGATGAGTATCAACTGATATATATAGTATATGTCTATCTGTGTCTCCATGGATACGCCCAATCTTCCGCCTATTCCCTATTCAACCATCCATACGTTGAGCCATGTGAAATGTCTTTATTCTAACCGTGCATGTGTTCTGGGCTGTGTCGCAGTACGACACAAGAACCAGGATCTCTGCTGAGGCTTCTCTTAGGCACGCCTACTTCCTGAGTCTGGGAGAGAGCATTCACAGCCTGGCGGACAGTAAGCCCATGAAGAACACACACACACACACACACACACACACACACACACACACACACACACACACACACACACACACACACACACACACACACACACACAACAGAAGGCTTTTATTAATGAAACCTCTTAATTAATATTTTATTAATGAAACCTCTTAATTAATACACTGCAAACAGAATAATTACACACAACTCTATGACTACATCCTCCATAGACGTCAATAAACAACTAAAGGCACCTCAACACTTCAACAACATAAAGCACTTTAATGAAAAAGCTATGTCACAGTACACACTGTAATTATTACATAATAAAATAACTCCTAACTCAGTATCCTGTCATCCCTCTGCATAGCTGCCTCAGTGTTTTCCCTGAAGGAGGTCCAGCTGCAGAAGGACCCAGGCCACCGTAGCTCAGTGTTCCAGCCTCCAGGTAAGGCTCCTTCAGCTCCCTGCATGGGAGAACCATCCCTCCACCCCTGAATCTTTCTGTCCCCCGTCATGCTTTTGTTATTTTTCTCATCTAGGTCGAGGAAAGAACAGAAGACAGAGCATATTCTAAACAACAGTGGAACAGTGAGAAGGGGAGGTCATTTGGAGAAAATACAGAAGAAACGGCTCTGAAGCATTCCAAACAAAAACCTGCACACACCAAATTATCCCCTGCAGACACACACACACACACACACACACACCCACACACACACACACACACACACACACACACCTCCATTTCCTTCTCCTCACCCACGCAGCAAACAGTGTAGAAAAAATGTACTTGCACTGTGCCTTAAATCACCTCGGAAGTAAAGGATCCATTTCCAAAGGTACAGGCCATTCCATTACGTTTCAGTCTAACAGCTAGTCTGACACACACCGAATACTGGAGGACTGTCCAAATCTAGCCCTCTAACAGGTGAGTGGGTCACATACACTGGTTACACTCCACCGCCCTTCTACTAGTCTCTCACACATGCATGCACCATGGATACACATCACTGCCCTGTAACTATAGATAGATGAAGAGGATGCACGCCACTGCCCTGTAACTATAGATAGATGAAGAGGATGCACGCCACTGCCCTGTAACTATAGATAGATGAAGAGGAGCACGCCACTGCCCTGTAACTACAGATAGATGAAGAGGATGCACGCCACTGCCCTGTAACTATAGATAGATGAAGAGGATGCACCTGTAACTACAGATAGATGAAGAGGATGCCCCACTGCCCTGTAACTATAGATAGATGAAGAGGATGCACGCCACTGCCCTGTAACTATAGATAGATGAAGAGGATGCATGCCCTGTAACTATAGATAGATGAAGAGGATGTGTGAGCCACTGCCCTGTAACTATAGATAGATGAAGAGGATACACACCACTGCCCTGTAACTATAGATGGATGAAGAGGATGCACGCCACTGCCCTGTAACTATAGATAGATGAAGAGGATACACACCACTGCCCTGTAACTATAGATGGATGAAGAGGATGCACGCCACTGCCCTGTAACTATAGATAGATGAAGAGGATACACACCACTGCCCTGTAACTATAGATGGATGAAGAGGATGCACGCCACTGCCCTGTAACTACAGATAGATGAAGAGGATGCACGCCACTGCCCTGTAACTATAGATAGATGAAGAGGATACACACCACTGCCCTGTAACTATAGATGGATGAAGAGGATGCACGCCACTGCCCTGTAACTATAGATAGATGAAGAGGATACACACCACTGCCCTGTAACTATAGATGGATGAAGAGGATGCACGCCACTGCCCTGTAACTATAGATAGATGAAGAGAACCACTGCCCTGTAACTATAGATGGATGAAGAGGATGCACGCCACTGCCCTGTAACTATAGATAGATGAAGAGGATACACCACTGCCCTGTAACTATAGATGGATGAAGAGGATCCACGCCACTGCCCTGTAACTATAGATAGATGAAGAGGATGCACGCCACTGCCCTGTAACTATAGATAGATGAAGAGGATGCACGCCACTGCCCTGTATATAGGATGAAGAGGATGCACGCCACTGCCCTGTAACTATAGATAGATGAAGAGGATGCACGCCACTGCCCTGTAACTACAGATAGATGAAGAGGATGCACGCCACTGCCCTGTAACTATAGATAGATGAAGAGGATGCACGCCACTGCCCTGTAACTATAGATAGATGAAGAGGATGCACGCCACTGCCCTGTAACTATAGATAGATGTAACTATAGATAGATGAAGAGGATGCACGCCACTGCCCTGTAACTATAGATAGATGAAGAGGATGCACACCACTGCCCTGTAACTATAGATAGATGAAGAGGATGCACGCCACTGCCCTGTAACTACAGATAGATGAAGAGGATGCACGCCACTGCCCTGTAACTATAGATAGATGAAGAGGATGCACGCCACTGCCCTGTAACTATAGATAGATGAAGAGGATGCACGCCACTGCCCTGTAACTATAGATGGATGAAGAGGATGCACGCCACTGCCCTGTAACTATAGATAGATGAAGAGGATGCACGCCACTGCCCTGTAACTATAGATAGATGACACCACTGCCCTGTAACTATAGATAGATGAAGAATGCACGTGCCCTGTAACTATAGATAGATGAAGAGGATGAGGTCATTGCCCTGTAGACTATAGATAGATGAAGAATGCACGCCACTGCCCTGTAACTATAGATAGATGAAGAGGATGCACTGCACACCCTGTAACTATAGATAGATGAAGACACACACACACACACACACACACATGAAGACACACACACACACACACACACACACACACACACGCCACACCCTGTAACTATAGATAGATGAAGAGGATGCACGCCACTGCCCTGTAACTATAGATAGATGAAGAGGATGCACACCACTGCCCTGTAACTATAGATAGATGAAGAGGATGCACGCCACTGCCCTGTAACTATAGATAGATGAAGAGGATGCACGCCACTGCCCTGTAACTATAGATAGATGAAGAGGATGCACGCCACTGCCCTGTAACTATAGATAGATGAAGAGGATGCACGCCACTGCCCTGTAACTATAGATAGATGAAGAGGATGCACGCCACTGCCCTGTAACTATAGATCTGAAGAGGATGCACGCCACTGCCCTGTAACTATAGATACAAGATGCACGCCACTGCCCTGTAACTATAGATAGATGAAGAGGATGCACGCCACTGCCCTGTAACTATAGATAGATGAAGAGGATGCACGCCACTGCCCTGTAACTATAGATAGATGAAGAGGATGCACGCCACTGCCCTGTAACTATAGATAGATGAAGAGGATGCACGCCACTGCCCTGTAACTATAGATAGATGAAGAGGATGCACGCCACTGCTGTAGCGTGAGCCTGATCTAGCACACCCACCTCATGTCGATTGAGTGACCCCACAGCAGCATCTGTAGCAGCCGATATGAACGCATGCACGCTCACACACACACACACGCACACACATATACACACACACACGATACGGCAACATACATCTTCCCACAGTATGGTGTAGAGGTTTGGTACCAGAAAGCACTAGCAACATGCTATGATCCAAACTTCAAATGAAACCAAAAAAAAATCGTTTTCCAAAAGGAATCTTCACACAACAAAGCAGCCTCTTAACAATCAGCCCAGCAGAGGCCCACATTCAAAACAGAGACAGAGCATTTCCCCCTGACAAAGTTTGAAGAAGATGCCTTAGTGAGGTGTGCATGAACCTTTGCTTTTTTTTGGAATCTATAACACCTACAAGTATTGTGTAGCCTAGGTTAAATCCTTTATGTTTGTAAATAACACATTATCTCGGTACGTATATCTCCGTGTCCTTTTATCCTATTTGCACAAACCAGAAGTGTCCTCTGAAGTGTGTTTTCCCCACTGCCTCCCTCATACATCTGATACTAAAACAGGCCATGGTACCTTTCCGCTTGCCCCTTTTCAAGAAACAATAGTCAGTCAAAATGAACTGAACAGGTGTGTGCAATAGGTTTTATGGACCAACTTATACTTGCTGGAAGCCCGTGCTATTCTTTGAAATCTGCAGACTCCAAAGAGGGGTCCCCACTACATCTTCCGTTCCATGTCAGCTGCCCGTTGTAAAGCCCCCGCACGGGAATATCTAAAATGAAGTTCATCTCTGGCACGAGTTGCAGAACATGATTGTTTTATGATGTAAAAACCTGTGTGGTGAGATCAGTTATGCAGCAGCGATATTGCATTGACAGAGAATAATCCTTCCTTCTAACGGAGCAACATTGTTGTCAATAATAGACAACATTAGATTTGACAGGTGAAAGCATTTTTATAAGCTGCTCCTATCCCAGCGAGTATTTTCACTGTGCAGTGATGAGGAGCATAAATTAAGGAAATGTGTTGGGATTGGAACCTTGTAGTGATGTAATGTGTGTGTTACACTTTAAAGTTTCCCTTCTCTCGTATTAGCACCCCCAGGGCCGAAGTTTTAGTGTATGTGTTTTGATGTGGTAAATTAAGCTATTTTAAATACTGTAATGAAGAGAAATAATATATATATATATATGTATTTTAACAGATGTTTTCATCTTTCTCAGTGAATTTTATGCCAGACGAAACGAGAGATAAATGTGTTAAAATAAATGTAGATGATGTCTAAATGTTTTATAAAAGATACAAAGTATATTTAGATTTTGTATAAAATGTGATATTAAATATTTTGTGTGATTTGTCTACACTATTATTAAAGCCAGAATTGAATGTATTGTGACTGCCAAAAAGCCAAAAGTGATTGAGTAAAGAAATAATTAAAAATAAATAAAGTGTTTACGCTTCGCATCAAACCTGCCTGTCCTTATGTCTGCAACTTTACATGGGTGCTTTGCTTATTCAGAGAGAGAGAGAGAGAGGGGGGGGGGGGGGGGGGGGGGGGCGGCAGGAATACTAATCGAATATAATTTAATACACGTGCAGAATAAAATAGGACAGTTTTGTTTCCAGTTATTTATTAGAATATTAACGAGAATGTTTCAATTACCCATGTGATTGGAAAATGCTAGCAGATGTCAACCAGCAACTGAGAGTCCCGTTAGAGATTGCTACCAACAACCAACTTAAGACCATACTTATTGCTCTGGTCTAGCAAACTGTGTACTTTGTTGAGCTAACAGTCCCGTGGGAAGAAGCTATAGATGAGGCATAAGAAAGAAAAAAACTATGCTATAGCCAATCAGCAGCTGAGGCAGAACAGCGTGGCTGGAGAACAAAGGTGTGTCCTGTGGAAGTTGGATGCCGAGGATTTGTGGCAATATCAACTACCAAACTACTTAAGGAAATAGAGATCTGCGCAAAGAATTGTGCCAGACCATAAAAGCTGTGTCAGATATAGCAGAAGGAAGTACCCAGTGGCTGTGGCTAAAAAGGAAGGATCCAACATGGGCGCAAAAGTAAAGAACATCATGTCAAAAACCAAAGAAAATTATTACATCTCTGGACTAACGTATACGTTTTCCTGCTGAGCGGGATTTTACTAAACCAGCCGGAATAGAGGAGGGAAAGATTATGGTTACATGGTAAAATTTATCTTTCAGCTGTCTGAGCGTTCCATGTTTCAAGTCAGCAGTTTGAATGGGGGAATATGGTATTTGTTCAAGGTATCATGATAAGTCATGAAGTTATGGTTACATTGTAAGAGCAACATCTCAACTGTGAGTGTTCCATGTTTCAAGCCAGCAGTTGGAAGTAGGTATAGGGTATTCATATAAGTCATGAAGATGGGGATAAATAGATAAATTGTAAGATTCATCTTTCGACTGTCTGTCTGAGCGTTCCATGTTTCAAGCCAGCAGTTGGAGGTGTGTGCAGGGTATTTCTTCTTTTTGATTATCTGGCAGTGCTGAGAGGTGAATCTGAGACATTATTGCTCACCATTAAGCCTTCTGGAGGTGTCTTGGGCTCAAATTAACGAAACATTCAGGATGGAGGGTGTCCACTCCAAAACCCCAAAGACATGCTAAATATTGTTTTTGAAGTGCTCATCTTGGAGTATTGCATAATGGATATTATACCGTATCTTGTGTATTTTGAAATATGCTTATATGTTTTCAACTGTCAACATGTTTGCAACAATAATTATATGTACATTTTAGTAGATTTGTATGCATAACTGTTATGCATAACTTGCATTGTGACATCAATTTAATTTTCCTTTTGTTTTCCCTCGGAGTTAAGGACAAGTACATAGTGAAAGTCAATAGGACGTACCAAGAGCGTTTTTAGGACCTGGAGACATCTGGTCAGCACAGTGCTCGTTAATTTACCTTTTTGGCAGCTGGCCAATCAAAATCGATTAAAGGCGGGATTAAAAATGTAAATACACAAACTGCTCAATTGAAGAAAAATGTATTTAGCATCTCAGGTTTCTCAGTTGCATATCAACAAAAAAGGCATTGGCGATGCCTGTCAACAAAAATGTGTCGTCCCCCCCCCAAAAAAAAGTTCTAGCTATATTCACAAAAGTGGCATACAGTAAATGAAGTTGTGAAACTGTGCCCCCTCAGAAAAATTGGGTGAATGACGCCTCTGCATTTGGAGCTTAACTAGAACACTGTTTTTTGTAGTTATAGGCCAACTTTAGTACTGACCATGTCTTATTTTTTTATTCTTTTAAATACAGCACGTTGTTTAGCATCATCTAAATCTTTCTGTGAAAAATCCAATTGAATGCGCTTCATAATTGTGAATTCACGCACTAGAAGTTCAGCGTCCAACGATACTAGTGGTAAGTGACCAGTGTGGCTTTAAGCGCTTACAAATTGACAATGGCTTGCCTTCCCGAACCCCCCCCCCCCCCCCTCTCTCTCTCTCTCTCTCTCTACACACATACCATACGTGCGCACGCACTTACGAAATATAAAATGCTAAGAAACACGCACAAAGTATACGTTTGCAACAAATAGTTGATATTCATAATATTAAATAATTTGTCAGTAAATAAAATACCCGTGGCGAAAGAGTAAAAACCCGTAGCTATAGCCCAGTAACCTGGCCCTAAACACGCCCATGGGACGTACTTTATTAGACTATTCGATCCAATCTTCATACTAAAGAGGAGGGCGAATTGAAGTTTATTTTACAGGGCAACTGCCTATGAGAATCGCAATTTTTTTTTTTTGCTAATCATCCTCAATATGTAGGCTATTCTTCCATCTCTGAAAAGCATTTTAAAAGTAGGTCTAATGTTTCCTGTCAACGTTACTGGTGGTCGAACTTTGAGGTTGCATTTCATTTCTGGAGTTCCAGCTGGTACTGTAACTCAAGTCAACGATGTTTCTCGTTGACGAGCGTCTTTGGGCTTTGTTCAAGCGCCACTGGCCGCACACCTTGACCTATTGGAGTGTTTTCTTCAGTTTTGGCCTGTGTATTGCCTTTCTTGGGCCAACAATCCTAGATCTGAGATGTCAAACATATTCCACTCTCCAGCAGATCACCTGGGTCTTTTTCTCGCAGCAATTTTTCCTCCTGATCGGTAGTACCTTGGGAGGACTTTCAATAAAAACGTGAGTCTAACAGTAAATCTACCCATGCAACGAAATGCCGCTACACAACTGGAACATTACTATTTGATTTTTGGCAGGCGTCTGTTCCTACTTTTAATTGGATTGACGCGCATTTCTAACAAAGGGATTTTTATATTTAGTTTGAAGTGTGTTTAAACTGACAGTCTTTAATTAAGGGATGTGCAGATGTTTCTGTTTTAATTTTCTGTGGCACAACAGAGTAGAGCAGATGTTCCCATAAACAATATAGCCCTTAATAGTCTATCACTGTACAGTAATTCAGTTCAGTCAAAACAATGTGTTTATAAAGCCCAAAATAGTAATACATTTAAATTAGGCGTCAAGGCTCTTTTACTCAGAATTCTCCCTGCCCAAGTCCGCATTTGAAACACTCAATAAACAACCATGGGCATGGATCAGAGAATTGACGACCGTCTTGCTAGATCCCAAACAACATAATCAAAGTAGGTGGAGGCAGGGGTAGAGATTGGTGAAGCATACCTGTGAGCAACAATGGTGAGGAGCGTTGTTGCGTGTGAAACTATGGTTTAGACCAGGTTATACTCGTTGCAGTATTTGACAGATTAATTAGTGTGACGTGAATAATAGCTGATGTCTGAGTTGTCAGCCAGAACTGTGCCAAGGCATCGCCTCATTGAAACCAGCGTCAAATGTGTGTCATAATACAATAAAATGTCTTTGTTTTTGTCCTTCTCTACCTCATATCCAGCGGTTTTTGACCTTATATAACTGTTAACCTTGGTATATGCACACATACACACACTGATAAAGGCACTACTAAATATTTAGTGAACTTATGCACATACAAACACACACACCCACACACACACACACACACACACACACACACACACACACACACACACACACACACAGTACAATGCCTGCCAGTTAAAAAGGCAGGGGATCAAACATTGAATTATGCGGCGTAGTGAGACTACTAACTGACCTAGTTAGAAACCATCTATGACCAGGATGTTTACACATTATAGTGCAATAAACCTACGCCACACTTCAAATATAGGAAGAGGAAGGCAGTGGACGCTTAGACAAATTTTCTTTGCGTTTCATGTTTGGCCAAATTCATTAGTGAGATTACCTTGTTGGAACCAGAGGGTAAGGTGTAAGAGAGTGGAAATTTAAACAGGTCAACAAAGAAAATGAGTATGAGATAAGAAATGGTGCCCAATGCTTAAAAGTCTCACTTAATGGCCTACTTAACTGTGGGAGGGAACGTCTCAGAAATGTCAGCTTGGGAAAAAACTGGATCATCTTTTCAATGTTGCCAGCAATTTACGTGTAATTCTCCTTTTTCTTCTTTGATGATTTTTACACAAACATAATCGAACACTTTCTCAGACGCACCATAGCTTACTTTTTGTTTGTTAACCTCATCGTTTTTAGTCCTGTGTTTTTTTCTGTCATTCCCCCCTTTACAGGCCTGTAACTGCTCTCTCGGCACTGTGTCTGTCCACACTTACTATTTCCTTGGTGTTTGCTGTCATTCCACTATGTCACCATGTGCTGGTTTTGGCCATCGCCATGGCAATTTCTGGCACAGCCATGGGGATGATTGACACCATAGCTAACTTACAGCTCATCAAGCTCTACCAGAAGGACTCTGCTGTCTTCCTACAAGTGAGTGTATAAATTGCAATCGCTTTGAATCCCTGACTCTTCTTAGTATGTGTCCTTACAACTAATGCTTTCTCTCTCTATACCGTAGGCCCTGCATTTCTTCATTGGGCTGGGAGCACTTGTGAGCCCCCTGGTTGCAGACCCATTCCTGGCTGAGGGGAGATGTGTGCTGGGGACCAACTGGACCTCTAATTCTTCAACCTCCCCTTCCGACCTGAAACACCTCCGCAGTACTCTGGCTGGGAAGGGGATGCCTCAGCAAAACGCTTCCCGCTACGGCCTCTACACAGAGGGCGTCATCACCACCAATGTCTCCTATGCATTCTGGATCATGGCTCTCATCAATGTGAGAGAGTGAAAGCGACAGAAGAGACAGTAGTTCTACCAGAAAAATAAACCGACTGTGTTCCTGCGTCTGCATGATAAAATAAGAGCTTTGAATAACAGAACAGAGCTCCTCCCGAGAGAGCCATCTGCTTTGAATAAAATGCCAGCCATTCATTGACTTAGGCCCAGGCTCCCTCGACGGGAATCCTCACTTGATTACCCACATTTAGTGTGTGTGTTCAGTAAAATATAAGAAAGAGCCTGATGCTCTTTCCTGGAAAATGAAAACAAACAAACAAAAAAAAAAAACAGCAGTAAATTACCACTGTTCTCTTAATTCAAATGCAAATGATTATGCATAGCCGTTGAATGATCACGTGACTGTCACGCTTGAAGGACCATGTGTGTTTGTGTTTGCCCGGTTTAGCTGCCTGTTCCAATAGCTGTGGGTTTGTTGATGTACCGTGAGAGGCTGCTACCCTGCTCCAGGAAAAGTGCTCGTCTGCTCGACGGGGACGCCGTGTCTACCGCAACCTCCTCCCAGGGGCCTAGCGCTGACCAGGGTAAGACTCTTAAAGCAATAGTTGGGGCTTCTTAAGCTCTGTCTTATTTCCATGTCCCCCAGACATGGCCCAACATGTCAATATGGGTTTCACATTCGTTCGGGCTGTTTTAGAGTAAATTTGTCTTCACCTGTTGCTAACATTTGCTAACAGTTTGACTAGAAGTATTTGCTCCCATAGGTTATAAAATAGCTTGCAAGGTTTGCCATGACAATTCACTTAGCTATGCAGGGTCTGTGGCATGTTTTGCAAAGATAATAGCGAAGTAGGTTTTATTTTGTTCTTTGTAATGCCTATTTAGATACAGTCTAATTCACTTTGGGGAAAGGGGCATGAGATTCATTACATTTCTTTAGATCACGAGCATCTCTTCTTTTGTTATTTTGGAGGCGAGGTAAGCTAAAGGTGCATAGATTTCTTGTCAAACTGTGCGTGTACACATGCTTGTATGTGCGCATGTTTAATTCTCACGTCCCATTCCAGTGACTGTACACCCATCTTGTTTGTCTCCAGGTCACGGGGGTTTACTTGATTGTTGTAAATATGGTGTTCGGCAGAGTCATGCTCGCTCCTTCCTCCTCATCCATGCTCTAGGTGGCTCTGTCCTCTTTGTCACAGACGGCATTATTGTAAGACTCAAAGTTTCATGAACTATCTATCATGTGCGCGTGCACACACACACACACACACACACACACACACACACACACACACAGAATAAAATGTTGGCATGTTTGTTACCCAGGGTTCCTATGCTGGATTCCTGTACACCTATGCAGTGTCTTCTCCACTGTCTGTCCCCCACAAGACTGCTGGCTACCTGGCTAGTGTGTTCTGGGCTTCCATCACTGGAGGCAGACTGGCAGCTATATACCTGTCCTACAGATACCCAACTAAAAACCTGATAACAGCCAGCCTGGTACCAACACACACACATCTACTCACATACCTATACTACAATCATTTATTTTTGTAATCATTATTTCTTATTTTATGCAAGCACTACATTTGTGGAAGAGAAAACATACAAAAGTGGTTTTACTGAATTTACATGAGCACAAACTATATGGATGTGAAGTTAAAAGATGCTTAAGAATCCAAATATGGCACTGTATGTTTACACCTCATCTTTTTCTCATGGGTGCCCACTCTTTCTCCCTCCCTTCCTTGCTTTCAGGCAGGAGTGATTGTGATACAGTGTTTGCAGCTGCTGTTTTACACCAGCACTGCATTTCTCTTCATAGCGACATGTGTGTTAGGCTTGTTTATCAGCTGTGTGTACCCCTGCATGGTCGCTTTCACAGAGAGTATTCTAGACTATAAAGGTAAGACAAATCCTAATGTTCAATATCCCATTACTTGGACTGCTCGTCTGTTGTATCCTGGCTATACATTCAAACCGCTGGTTGTCAATTTGTCCGTCTGTCTGGCCAAAGGCTGCGCCACAACTGTTCTGGTGACCAGTGCTAGCGCAGGAGAAATGGTCTTGCAAGTGATAGTAGGATCGGTAAGAAACTACCCACCCCCCTTTTTTTATGAATTCACAAACTGTAACTCTGCTGCTCATTACATCCCCTGATCTTTGTCCAGTTGATCCAAAGTCAGGGCAGTTACACGTTCCTGTTGACTGGGACAATAGTCGCTTGCCTGGGATTCGCTCTGTTCCTCCTCCTGCTCTACTTCCAACCTATACACGAGGACAGCACTTCAGGTTAAGCACGAGGGCAGCACTTCAGGTTGACACCTCACCCCACGCTGGAACTCTCCTAATTATAAACATAACATTGTTCAATGTTTTCGTCTGTTAACATGTCTGCTCCCCCCAGGTCCTAAAGCCATGTCCCTGGTGGAGAAGCCAAAGACGAAAATAGTCATAGTGAAAACAACGGTAACAGTCAAGATGTCGGGGAAGGGCAAAGGACATCGCTGGACTTCTGGCATGTGCTGTTGTGCCGCCGTTCAGTGCCCAACTGAGGGCAACGTGAAGGCCTGGTCAAATTTGGAAAAGCTATTGTTCTTTTTCTAATTAACAGAGACCACTGAACATACAGGGACACAAAAAAAGCCCCCAATGAGAGCACTTTGAGCTTCTACCCACATTCTCCAGTGTTTTTCCCCCCACCTAACTTCTGATCAAATGAAATTTACTGTTCGACCACTCCATGGTTAATAGCAATAAAAGCAGTATATACGTTTGTGTTGCCTGTTTATCAAGTATACGATTGCCTTAAGTATTAACTTGTTGAGTAGCTTGCAATGTTGCTTGTGTTTTTGTGAATTAGTGCATGACGTATAGCACTGTTGCATTTCCATGCTTGCCAATGTCATACCATGATGGTGGCCTCTGGCTCACTGATACCTGGGAGACGACAGCTAAAGCCTGCAGTATAACAAATCACAAAACAAATGTATGTGCATACACAAACAAAAGCAGAGAGAAACAGACTAGAGAGATCAGAGCTGTTTTATTGGTCTCATCTCTTCAGGTATAAATGCTTCCTACTTCTCTCACAATGTTGCCACTTCAGACAAGTAGTATGTAAACACTTGAAAAGTTTGAAACAATTACAGCTTGGACAGAACAAAGCAAGAACTGTAGAAGCAAACAGTCATTTCGAGTCATTCATTTGAAAACTATTTACGTCTTGACGAAAGTTCAGGAAAATACATTATTATAAACATACAAATTCTTCAAATACAGGAAATATGCATTTGATGTTGGGTCCACCTTTAAGCAAATTAGTTTATGGTTTATGAAACCAGCATTAAGCATGTATCAAGACTTGTAGAAAGTAAAATATACAAGAACACTAGCTCATTTCCTTACACCAGCTCATTAATTGAATTATTTTTAATAGAACATTCTGTTTAGGGCCTACATAAACAAACTCTTTCAAAATCTATGCTCAAAATATAAAAGTTAGATTCAACTCTTAGATTTTGCAATATAAAGTACTCTGTGCATAGTTTATTTCACTGTTTTGATGGAAAATAAAGATACAATATAATTTCACATACTTAAAGTATGTTTTGAACTATTTCGCTTTTTTAGAGATGATCTGAAATATAGAAAAGCGATGCTTTAGAATCCAAAGTTAAGTGCCAACATCAAACCCACTTGCATTAACAGTACAACACTATCAAAATACTTTACATATAAACATGGATTAAAATTGATCAGGCTTCAATTGCCCTTAGTCAATGCAACCAGAGGACAGCCACTGCGAATAGAGAGAAACCACCACATTATTCAAAAAAAAAAATACAAACTAAAATTCACTACACTGAAGAAACAAACATTAAAATGGCCCATACTAGATCTGGCAACTATGAAAAATATTGATTGCTATTCTGATAGAATTGCAGGGGTAAAGCAGGGACTAGAAAGGGGTATTTTATAAAATCCCATTAGACAAAAGCCAGAGTATTCTTTGCTGTGTTTTTACACTTGTTGCAGCCGTAAGGGCAACAATAAAAGAGAACACGGAGCTTTATGATTGTAGACTACGTTTTGGCTCATGTAGAAAATATGGCAATGTATAAATTTTTTCCCTAGCGGCCCTTTTTTCTATTTTTGCCGTTTTACCATATACACTAATCGGCTGTGTGATCCAGCTTCAGGTGGGGAAAATGTTGAACACAAAAACACTGCTTGAGGCTATATATTCATCCTGGAGAGTTTGGGTTTGGTCAAGGCAAAGATGTGATAAAGAAAAGATCTGGATTGACTCGACTATCGTCAACTTAATCACATCTAGATCCAGTCTAAAATAGAATCTATTATGGGACTATGTTAAGGCACCATATTTGCATGTTTGTAATGGGGCAAAGAAGATTATTTTATGGTACAAGCTGGCAACTGGCCTGTCTTTGGGCTGGAGGATAAGGCCCGGGCCCAAACAGCACTGCTAAAGTCAGAGCTGCAAGCAGGCATCCCATGTAAACAGGTGTGATTCCTACACCCAGCTTCTTCTTCCAAAACAAACACCATGCAGCTCAGTGTCTCTGGCCTATGGCTTTAAAGATACTACACCCAACTTCTTCTTCCCATACAAACACCATGGAGTTCAGAGTCTCTGGCCTATGGCTTTAAAGATACGTAGCAATTGGCTGAAAACGTCCCTATTTGATCACAGGAGACATTCAATACCATTCTTATATACATGAACAATGGGTGTTTAATCTTTGGGGTTGGGTTTCAAAACATGGTTAAGGCCAGGGGTTAGGCTTAGACTTTTGACTAAGGAGGGACTGGCTTCACAGGCTTTTGGGGATATGGCTTCATTGGATCTCTTTCATTCCTGAGATCATTCCTAATGTGAATGTGGACAGTCCAGTCAACCCGGAAATGTTAGACTAAGAGTAATTATGATTATACTCGGAGCTCATTTCCATAATACAATCTCAAACAATCAAAACCATTGAACTATAGAGAGTTGTCCAGTCTAAGGTACATTTCTGGATAGTTACAGTTAGGATCGTATTTTTATAACGCTGCAGTCAAGAGGTTAAGCTGGGGCAGAGGATAACAGCTTGGTAAACAAGAAGGGTCTTATCAGCTGAAGCGTTGCCATTTGGCAAGAGGAAAGGCAAAGGTAAGGGCATCTAGTAGAAACATTTTAGATCATAAAAACAGGTTAGTTTTTAAAGCCTAAAACTGAGTTGGAATTAACTACATTAAACAAGGAAGAACAAAAAATATAAAAGGTTAAGAACCCGCAATCTCAACGGTCAGGGGAGGAACCACATCACCAGCCCGTCAATCATATGCAACGCACATTTTCTAGCTGCTCATTGTCCAATCCACACGCAGCATTGAACGTTGCCATATGAATCCCTTTGTCTTTAAAAGAAAAGGGAAAGGAACTACTCAGAATCTAAGGAATTAAAAGTGGAGTGTGTGGGTGTGTGTGTGTGTGTGTGTGCGTGTGTGCGTGTGTGTGCGTGAGAGAGAATTTGTGGCGAGATCAGTGTCCCCTACGAGAACTTAAATGTGTTGCGGTCAACCACCAGTGGAGGGAAGTGTCCTATAGCAGTGAGGGCTTCACTTTATCCACCACCGAGACCTGGACCCCAACCCCTCCCATGTGTGTGCAGAAAACTGGTGTGGTACTCTGGCTCCGGAGGGTGGTGAGGTGCGTGGGGGTGATTGCTCTTATGTCTTCTGGGGGTCGGGGGAAATGGGTCCGGGGGTGTTGGTCCCGTCTAGACTGTGCATGGGGATCTGGAACTGTGGCGTAAGCACCGACGGAAACTGTTGGACAAATAACGTTAAGATCAACACAGGGAACAGAAGATGGGAGGAAGAGGGGGAGGGGGCAGTGGAACGAGCCGTGTGCGTTTGCTCCCTACCTGGAACAGCGTGTGCGCCCCGTGGCGGCGGGTGGCAGGGCTCAGAGGCGCCACTGGACTGAGCGTGCTCCAGAAGTGGATGTTGGACAGCAGGGGGCTGGGGGTCAGCAGCAGAGTGGGCGTCTGGGAGAGGAGACATGTGGAGGTGAGCCGCCCGTGCCTCCGCGGCGTTCCTCTGAGGCAGGCTGGGGACCGCGGAGCCCAGTAGCTCATCTCATAAACACAGTGACACGGCTCTGACCTACCTCATCAGCACGTCTGTCACAGGTCCGGTCTAGCAGGATCTAATCGCGCCCTCCGAGCCCCATCAGGACCACACATTGGCATGGCCATAATAAGGTTTGACAGACGTTACTCACAATTGACACAGTGGATAATAACCAAAGCAATGTCTCAGAAACCCACGCAGGGTGGGTTTAGAGAAACACGCAATGCTGCTGCCTCCTACTGGGGCTAAATGGTAATGCGCAGCAGAAGGCCAGTCGGGGGACAAGTCTGCTCGTGTGTGTGTGTGGCGCGGCTTACCTGCAGCATGGCCGGGGTCAACGAGGCAGTGGGTAGAGAGGGGCTGCAGAGGTTCATGGGGGAGAAGTCCGTGGAGGTGACCAGCAGGGTGGGCGTGCTCAGCTCCAGGACTTTGGGGGCTTTGCGGGGCTTCCCGCCGAGCGCGGCGCCCCCGGTGGAGGTGGTGGGGGTGGTGGTGCCACTCACTGGGGACGCGCTGCTCTCCCCCTCCCCTCCAGAGCCCGCGCTCTCCACCTGGACAGAAAACACAGATCGGTTGGAGCGCTGCAATGGTGGAGAGTCCTGCTACCCCTCAATAGCCTCGACCTCAAATAAAACACTTGGTGTGTGTTCATGTGCACGAGACTTACCCCCTGTACATGTGTGTCAGTGGGCTGGGAGGAGATGGACTCAATGTCACTGTCAATCACGAGCTCCTGGGTCGAGTCAGGCACTATGCTGGGGGAGGGACTCCGCGAGGGCAGCTCTGATAGGCTGAATATGGGGAGGGCAGACTCTGAGGGGCAGACATGCTCAATAGCAAAGACGGGGCGGGGCGGGAGGGAGGAGTGTGTTGTCACGACGTCACCCATTGGCGGACGAGCTTGGAGGGGATACAGAGACGGGGTGGATGTCGGGGCCGTCTCCATGGTAACCTGAGCAGGAGGTGGAGGCATCGGAGGGGTTGGCCTGGGAGGGGTGGTCCCAAACTTGATGACCGAGGGCGACAACGTGGGCTGCTGGGTCTGAGCGGACAGCTCTTGGCTCTGGCTTGCGGGGGCAGCCCTCCTCTCTGCGCTCTTCTCCGAGGGGTTCTCCATCTTGATGGACTTGAAGAGCTGGCGTCCGTTCTGCAGCGAGGTGAGCGTGAAGGAGGTGTACAGGCCTGAGTTGATGTAGTCGTTGCGGTTGGAGGGCTTGGTGCTGGAGGCCTGACCCCCCACACTGCCGGCTCCTCCACTGCCCCTGCTCCCGGAATCCCCGTCTCGGAGTGGGTTGTCCCCCCTCTCCGATAGGGAGACGCCCCCCTCGGCTCCTCCCTCACCGCCCTCTGTCCGAGCAGGGACCTCCCCTTTAAGGATGTCTGGGTAGGAGACGAAGCGGTAGACAAACTTCTGACCATTCACCTTCTTTATGATGTTCTGCAGGGGAAAAGGTAGGATTCAATATGATGGGAGAGACCAAAGCATCCGATTACCATCATAGTCTCCAAATAGGTTTTCACCACATAAGTGCACGTGAACTCAAAACTCCACCCATAGCTAGCAACTTCAGCGTCTAGCTTCAAATCAACTTCTCATTCACGTAATAGAGTGGGTCAGCGCTGTAAAAGGCGAGGGAAATCAATGAATGAGACCACCGGAATGACTCCCGGGCTATTCTGCGTGGTAAACCACTGTACTTCCTGTCCGCACAAAAACAAGTAATCAAATCTTTCTTCAGCTAAACATACAGAACCTGGGCAGACCAACACGCCCACAAGTACAGGCTGCATTTAGGCCCAACCACAGCTAGAGTGGACGCGACACAGAGACACACTAACACAGTGCTCTGAGATGCCACAAAGACAGCCCCGCTAGCATGAAGAGAGTCCTACGAGCCAAAACTGTCCACAGAACGTCCACAACATCCACATGTTGACTTGATAGAAGCATACAGTATTAATTAAAAATAATATATAAGAATAACATATTATCCAGCTCTTTATTTGAAGGGCCATTGTACTCCAATAGCACCAGACTTATGATTAGGACCCCCTTCACGTTTGTCGTTCCATGCCCTAGCTACATCTGAAAAATGTGTCCAATGGATGGAGGGAAATTAGTTTTGGGGAAAGTAAGGGGGAACCGGGGACAGTATAGCAATTTTGTTTCAGAATTGAACCGTTCGACAGTCCACATCTTTCCTGCTGTGCTGACTGGAGAGAGAGGTGAGTGGGTGAGGTGGGACCTGCCAGTGTGATCAGCTCACCTTGTCATAGTAGTACCGCAGTGCTCTGCTGAGTTTATCGTAGTTCATGCTGGGCTTGTTCTTCCTGGCACCCCACAGTTTGGCCACCTCCTCTGCCTGCAGCAGCTTGAACTCCCCTTCCTCATTGGTCCAGCAAATCAACTGGTCGTTGTTGGGATCCAATAGGAGCTGAAGAAGGAACTGCCACAGGGTGACTGAACTGTCCATTTCCCCCGCTACAGACAAAGAGACACAGAGACATGACATGCTTAAGTATTGACTTAATTGAACTCTTGGGGCAGGTTTAAAAAAAATCTGATGACAACCTAAAAAATAGGAATCAATAACTACAATACACAACATACTGACTACGCTACACTTAACACAGACAAATCATGTGACCCTAATACAGGTAATAAAACAGCCTACTCCTAAAGGCTTTACTGAGGGAGCAGGAAAGGACAGGCATTTATACAACAGACCTCAGAGGAAAGCCAATCAAACAACAAAAAGTGCATTGCTTCGATAGAACAGAGCAGAGTCATATAACAAATTCCACAAATAATGGAACAGTGTGGAGTATAATCTCTGGAAAAGTTGGAGGGGGGGGTGTCTGCATACTGCAGGAACTCAAACAATCAATGGCAGCTTGTCATATATACGAGGTGAGCGTGAAGGTGGTGTACAGGCCTGAGTTGATTTAGGATATATCCATGTAATGACCAAAAACCTAGGCCATGTAACCTAGTCACTGCATACCTCCCACTTGATTGCAGTGAACACCTTCACTGCTAAAAGCTAATTCTAACAACAGTCCCTCATAAATCCAGAGTGAATGTTTTTTTTTTAAATGTCTTGGAAGCTGCTTAGACAATTCTAGCCAAATGCAAGTATCAGACACTAAACTGAATGCACAATTAATTAGGATATAAGCGCTTGCCTAATCAAACCAAGAGTAAATCTGACTTTCACCCTCAATATAATTGTAAAAATAACTCGTTTTTATTCATTTACGAACAAGTTCAGTAATGCTCACTGCTCACTAAATTAAACGCAATCTAACTTCTGATCTTTAGATGTGTGTGTGTGCGTGTGTGTAAAGGCTTTAAGCTGCTTAGTTATGTGAACGGCAAATCTGTCCTGACTCATCCAGACACACCCCCACATAAAATGTGTCTCCATACTGACAGTCGAAATGGTTGAAATCAGGGTAATGCTGCAGACACATTTGCTGCAAACAAAGCAGGCTGTTTTATTTTGTACGTTTTATTAAGAGACAAATCAGGTTGCAGCTAGCTAGAGCATTTATAATAATACACAAATATGAAATTATCACGACGACCAGCTCAGCTCGTGCAGGAGTAAAATTACTTGTAAAACTGACATTGTAGGCATTACGTTTTTTTTGTAACTGGGACTAAAAGCCGTCTCACCCTTAAGGCCCTTAGTCTAAACTAAACTGTTACGCTTTTGGTAATTAGGTAAAGTTAACATTAATTTACACATAAAAAAGCTAAATTAGCGTTGTCAAATAATTACGCTAGAACGGTCGATAGCTGTCTGGTTAAACCCAGGAATTTCAGAGATCCTGGCTAGCCTAGGTACTTAACTAAACACATCCAAATCAAATCAATTTTATTTGTATAGCACATTTCATAAACAGAGGCAATTCAATGTGCTTTACACAAGGCAAGCAAAAAGGCATACAAGGAAGAGGACAAAACACCATTAAAAGAAACAAACATAATTAATCCTAAAACGAAGTTAAACACATTAAAAAATATTTCAATGTAACGAACGTGGCGCCAGATTACAACGTTAGGACTCACGCACGTCACTGCTTAATTTGCCATGCCAAACGCCGCTACCGTTGCAGACGCCTAAAGTTTAGGATGACATGACCTGCTAACGTTACCAAGTAAGTGACTGCCATAGTAGAAACTATACGCTCAGACGTTAGTTATTAACCACTTGTGGCTGGTTGGCAAACTAACAAAGCAACAAACTGGTAAGAAGTAACTGACCTAGCTAGCTTTGTTAGCTAGCTAAATCAGTTTGAAAAGGTTGGAAACTAACTGTGACTGCAACTTCACAAGACGTAGATATTGGATAAAGTCACACCACTTGCTATTTAGCTAGCTAGCTACACTACTAGTAAAATGGAAAATTACAGCGCGTTAGCTGTCTACAGTGGGTAGCAAGATAAATCAAATTTGCTTTGCGTTTGCCAACATTGAATTAGCAATCCTAGCTTTCCAATGCTAACAGTAGTAGTAACAAACAACTAGATCCGCTGAGATTACCTTGCGTATTACAGCCCGTTGAATTTTTTTATCGACCAACAGTGTCGATAAAATTCCCAAAACATTGTCAAAAGAACTTGGTAACCTTACATAATTGACTAACTATTTTGCAAACAAGACATATTTGCATAAAAAACAATGTTAGCTCGCTAGACAGTATTTTGCGATATGCAACGTCGTTACGGTCGTTAGCAGTCTAAAGGAACATCTGTGGACAGGAAATTAAATCCACCATGTTGAGATCACTTCCTATTTAGTTTGCTATACGTACCAACTGGGTCAGAAACGTGTCGATGTTGATTTTTTTTTTCCTCAATAAAACTAAGCGAACGCCAGCTTTCAGACGGTGTATAAATTAAATTTGACTAGTTGAATGACAAACAGTAGATTAAGATAAGTAAGTGAGTGAACGATTCTTACTCTACTTGTAACTTACTTGGTAAAGACCGGGGCAAAAGGCAACATGTGTGTACCTTTTTTCCTGAATTTTCGAGATCTAACGTACATTTAAAAAAAAAAAAAATAGTGGAATACTTTGCAATGGCCTGCATGTGGCAGCTTAACGCCTCGTAGACACACCGTTCTTGTGTAGTTTTTGGGCTGGTTTCCCTGACAGATTAAGCCAAATTCTAGAAAAACATTTTCAAAGGAGAGTCTCAATTGACGGTGAGATAAGGACTAGGTTTAGGCTAGTCGATGTCCGGGAAACTGGCCTTAGAGTATTGCTTTTATTAACACAGAAGATAGCATTGTGGTCACACAGGATTTCCTCTTCGGGAGTGCCCTAAAATACTTGTCATGGTAAAATGTAGTCTGTTGAAAATGTAATATTACAAACGTAATTAAAAAGTGGAATTTTATATGAGCTAGTTTGTAGGCTTATCAACACCAGCAGGGACATAAGATGTTTTCCATGTTTTTCAGCCACTGGCATATAATTGTATGGGACAAGGGTAAGAAATTGGGCCTAATGAGACTATAACACTATGTAAGGTGGAGAAATTATTATTATAATAATCCATGTAAGGATATTATTGATTAGTGAGGTTGGATTGACAGGCCCTCACTGGTCCTGTGCTGGCTACATTTGATACTAAACACTTTCTTCTCTCCTATGTCTGAAGATGAAAATAACATAGATTACTAGATAGATCCAAATCCTAGAGCAGATGTGAATACCAATCTATTGTACTTTACTGTATGCTTGTTAATTCACTCAGATCCATGGAGATAAGTGGATAGAACAGAAAGCCTTAACCTCTTTAAGATTATGCTTGCTTTTAGCTATTCTAAATACACATTTAAACGAGCAGGACACCTTAGTATTTAAGGTAATCTGGAATAGAATACAACTTAATTATTTTTTTCTTTATATCCACATTCCAGTGTTAGAAACATTCTAGTGTTTACAGAAGCCTACAGCATTCTAAGCCCAGGCAGGAGCTTGAACATTTCTGCATCCTCCTTGCTTCCTTATTCTCTTTTTACAATGTTGCTTAATATAATAACAATAATACTACTCTGGCTCACATTGATAATGCTTATAATATGTGTTAACTAGAATAAAGCATATTGACCGATCGATCGACCCCCCCCCCCCCCCCCATCACCACCAACAAAAACAATCATAATCTTTGCAGTAATTTTTATTACAGCACATAGGAAAATAATATTTCTGGTATTCAAAAAATAGAACCTGCATTACAAAGAATTACAGGGGACTGAGTTACTGTGTGTGCAAATGCATTTTTTAAAATATATTTAAAGTCGAATTCTAGGTAACTGATTGGCCTTGAGGGGGGTGGATACAAAGCTGGTTGAGATCTGAATACCTGTGTTGAAAAGTGCTGTTCTACACGATGTTTAAGGAAATAAAATAACTGATTATCCTCTAATGGCAATAGACATGGTATGGAGGTGACGTGCTACAAGGTGATGTGGAACAAACGATCTGGAGTTTGTACCAAGTATTATCGATTGTCCTTTGTTATTAAAGCTAATAAAAGTGAAGGAAGAGTGAGGACTCTCTAAGAGCAAGAAGTTTTGCCAATTCCACCAAAGGTCTAAATGACAGCTTCAAATCATGTTCATATCATGTTGTGTTTTAAACACCTATACAGGACTTTCACTTTAATGAGAGTACAATTTGACACCCCTCTTGCCATGGTTAACAATATCATGGTTTAGTAATGACATTCAGAACTTGAACACCTCTTTCTCTTCTTCATTATAAAGGAAGTGCACTCGAGACTACAGAGCTTGGCATAATGGGCTTTGCTTCGCTAACAGGTCTCCTAATCCCTGTATCTGGCAGTGGGCCAGATTAGATTCACTCAGTGACATTCCACAGGTTGATCAAGCTACAACAAAACACACAATGACAAACCCCTGCGCAAAAAAACATCACCAGATAGCTTAATGCACTGTAAGACTGAAAATCCCCTTGGACAAAGGCATCAGATAAAAGGCTACATAATTCTGTACATATAAATCATGTTGTTTTTTTGTTCAGTAATATTGACCAATATAGATGATGAATAAAAGATTAGCTGCCCTTTTAAGTATAAATGATAAGGTTTCCATGCTGGCCTAATTCACTAAAATGTTTGATTACAGTATTTCTATGACTGTAAGAAAGAGTAAGCAGTATTTTACATCACTTTACAACATGAAAGTGTATGTAAAATCAAACAGAATCACGCTGACATAGTGTTGGCTGACCTATTTCAAAGACAAATAACATAGAGGTTATAAAGAGCTTATAGATTGAAGATCTTACATACCAAGTGTGTAGCTGCCACACTTACAGAGATCCAAAACAAGGGCAGCACTGCTTGTTTGGCAAACCCAATTAGCTGAAATCACAGTCAAATGATAGCAGTCATATGATAACAGTACTAAAGCAGCTCGAGTATGGGGGACCAAGAGTTTGGGTTTGGATCAAAGGCCTCAATCAAGGTCAGGGAGCATTTAGGTTGGGCTAGGTATAAAAGTTAGTCAGCACACAGAGCACAGAGTTTGGGTACAGCCATAGTGATGATGTTTGGCATGGAGAGAGAAGGAACAAACATCTATCTAGACTCCTCATTAGAGTCTAAATTAGTTCACAATACACTTCCAACAGCATTACTAATAGCAAGCATTTGGTTACAGAAAGAAGTTACTGTTGGTTACAGTCTCTGCTGTATGCCTTGCTAGCAGCTGCCTCTCACGTGCTTGTCATCTGCTTAGGGTGCAGAATGCGTCTGTCCGTTCCTGCCTGAGTGCCGAAAATCTACTTTAAGCTAAACAATCCTATCCCTGAGATTGCCATTAGCTTATTATAGCACCAAAACAGGCACAAATCTGCACTGTGGAACTAGAGGACAGGAAAGATTACTGGAGAAAAATGAAAGGAACAGAAACAACGGAGGACAAACGGGAAATCAAATCTCTCATTAGTCCTTTACTAGGTCTGGTCTCTCTCTGAATCAAGAGGGTCGCAGACGAGCTTGATCTGGCTGTCTTAAGATTGTAGTTCTTGTCAAGTCTAGGTATTAGCTCTGATTAATCTGCCAGGTCGGGAGCTACGGTGCACTTTAGTGTGTTTGGACAGATGGTCACTGCGAGCAAACTTTTTCTCACACAGTGAGCACTCGTAAGGCTTTATCCCAGAGTGAGAGCGTCGATGGCGAGACAACTCGTCAGAACGGGAAAACCTGGGAAACAATAAATTATTTAACATGTGGAATTAATAAAAGAACAATAAAAGGCTATTGTGAATAGTAGTGGGTTTTTTTTTGCAACCCGCCTCAGTACTCACCTCCATCCGCAGTCAGGCCAGCTGCATGTGTAGGGCTTCTCTCCTGTGTGTCGCCGGAAGTGAGCTTTTAAATGGCTACTCTTTGTGTACATCTTCTCACAGCCGGGGTGAGAGCATTTATGCACCCTTAGAGTTTCTGTAGGGGAGGGTCTGGTCACCCGGGGGGCCACAGCTTTCACTAGCCCCCCACCACCCTGACCTCTGAACCCTGTTACCCTGGCAACCTCCAGAGTCCTCAAGGTGAAAGGGAGAGGAGCAATCTTCACATACTTCTGGTCAGCTCCACCTACATCCCCCCCAACTAGGGACAACAGAGTGGCATTGGTAGAAGCAGATGGAAGTTGAGGGGCAAAAAGGGTGAAGTTCTGCCTTGCTGTGCCCTGAACACCCAGGACAAGGCGGGCCAGCTGCAAGCCACTGGAAGCGCCGAGAGGAGAGTTTGCTTGGGGGTGAGGCTGGGCCATAAGAAGAGATTGAAGCTGGAGAACCAGGGGAGCACCAAGGAGCACTGTTGGAGCTGAGGGCGAGGGGGGCTCGGTTGAGGGCAATGGGGCCGTTTGAACGGGGCTGTGTGGACCAGAGGATAGTAGTGCAGCACCGTTTCCTTGGTCAGTGTGTGCCTCTGGGGAAGAGAAGGGAGGTTCAGAGGAGCTACATGGGGAGGGCAAAGCCTCCTCTTTGGGTGACAATAACACTTCTTTGACCAGTTCCATCTTTTCTCTCAGGAACTCCTCAATGTCCTCCAGAGTTGGGGAGAATGGCGAAGGGAAACGCAGAGGGAAGTCTGGTAGACTAGGTTCCTGCTCCATTCCCCCTTGTTGGTTGCCTTCTTCCCCTTGTGGATCAGGGCTCAAATTAATGTGCAGACGACCCTTATTATCATAATCCTCCTCTTCCTCATCTTCCTCTCCAGGGCTGGAGCTTAGATGAGGCCCCAAGTCCCTGGCCTCTGGACTGCAGCAGGAGGCTGAGCTGCCCCCTTCGCTCCCACCCTCGCTACCGCCTTCCTCTCCCAACCCTAAGGACAGCAAGCTACTGTGACTAAAAAAGTCATTCTCACAAATGACTGCTCTACTGCTTAATGACACCATCGATCCAGTTCAACAACAAAACAAGAGGGACGTCCGAAGGAAATCTCCAGAATTAACAGACCTATGAAGAAAGCATCCACAGGTTGAATTAGCATCAAATGAAAGTAAGTGACAATAAATAAACTTAAGAATATCCATAGGTCAAGGCTACAGGTAAATAATTCATTTATGCATTTATTAAATAGCAGTAGAAGAGGTTTATATTTCTGAGCCCAGTAGGTGCTTCTGTTTGGAATTATCCATGTCTGCATTTTTTTTAAATAACTGACCAAAACTATAAATGCTGTGCTAAATCTATGAAACTTTTGAGCAAGCCCCATTTGTACTGACAATTTTGTGCCTCGCACACTACAATTCAGTTGCAACGCTCAACACGTATTCTGCACGAATAACGAGCATGAAAACATGCCGACATAAAATATGCCCAGCCCTCATGCTGGGGGGGGGGGGGGGGGGCACTAGCGTGGTGCGTGAGGAAGGCCTACCAATGAAATGTAGGAATAAAATACAAAAGTAAAAGTCATAGACAAGCATCAAACAAACTATTAATAACAATAACTGAGAAAAACATTATTTGCTATGCATGAAAATGTATCTTGTAGCACACGGCAAGCCACCTGACTAAATGAAGAGTGCACGAGTTTCAAGTTCGGTTGGGTCAAAATGCTATTTATAATTCTCAAAATATCATTGCGTCATTGCGCAAAATAAAAATCTAAATATACTTAACTTACCGTTGACATTTAGAAATGTATAGTTCGATTTCAAAATGGTTTGTCGATCAAGTTTTTCGTCGTCGTGTTATTGTTGCTGAAAGGGATCCCGTCCTTGCCACGGATCCATGTTGGCATTCTTTGCTGAAGCCATCACATGACTGCATTGCTGTACACTTGGAGGCACGGATCCAATTCTGACCCTCTGATTGGTTAAACACATGGAGGCTCGCCCTAAAAAGAAAGCTCTTATTGGTTTTCCTCTCGATTGATTCTGTTTTTCCATGTGTTACAGAATGTCACTAGGACATTTTCAAAACAAAGCAATGTGTTCCGATGTCCAGAATGTTTAATTGTTAGTCAAAAGCCACAGTTTTAGAGCGAATATTATTATCATTTTCTGTGTAGCGGATTCACAAGCAATTTCAGCAATTTTGCCAACATTCTTAAATAGTCTAAGCCAGTCGAATTTAACAGAATATAAAACTGCAATATGATATAATAGAGGGCTTGTGCTACACTGAGTGCCCACTAAGCAGACACTTTCGACTGGATGAATGATCACCGTTAGATATGTTGACACAATAGAGACCTCTGGTGGCTCAGGTTATTTTCTTTATTGCGTTATAACGATTTGCTCCAACAAAATACAAGAATTGTGATATGCAACCCAGTGCATTAAAAATAAAAAATAAATGCAAATGAACACAAATCACTTCATGAGATTTGCAGGATTTTGTTTTCAGTAAATGTCAAAGTATACAAATCCATGATGAAATCAAAAAATAATACAAACTAGAAACAATATCAGCATTCTGCAGCAAACAGCGGATGCCTCTTATAAAAAAATACCATTCATTTCTTGTGAAGTAGATTGTGAAACTACATTTAATAATCTAATCAGCATGTTAGAACCTGACAATTACAAAAGCAATGTATTATTATAAATATTTGTATCAATAAATAACAGCAATATTAACATTACTGTTTATAATCTGTTGGTGGTTTCATTTACAGATTCTATACATTCATCATTGAAGGGTAATGAGGCAACAGCACACCCCATTCTAATTATTCACCAGTTAACTGACTCTCCAAAAGCATAAAGAAAATATTATTAATAGCACTCACCCAATAGTTGTGAGATTCACTTGTAAAATTACATAAATTACCCAGATATTATATTTTCGGAAATAATTATAATGACATTGAATTATATTGTCATCCTCACCTTTATAACTGTCAAGTGTGAACAGCAATGCTGCTAAACATTAGGTGTTTGTTCAACACAGAACTCCTATAACCTTACTGGTTAAAATAACACTCATCTTAACCTGATGATGACTTCATATTGAGCCACATTTGACAGAGTACTGTACCCATAGAGATAGAACTGTTCTATCTCTGTGACTGTACCCTTGTGTGGTTCCTTAGCAACTGTAAACAGCAGGATGTCTTACAAGCAAACCAACCACATCCAACTACACACACACACACACGTGCAGCACACATGCACACACTCACACACATACAAACACACGCATACACGTGCAGCATACATGCACACACTCACACACATACAAACACACGCATACACGTGCAGCATACATGCACACACTCACACACATACAAACACACACACACACACACGTGCAGCATACATGCGCACACACTCACACACATACAAACACACACACACACACATACAAACACACGCATACACGTGCAGCATACATGCACACACTCACACACATACAAACACACGCATACACGTGCAGCATACATGCACACACACACACACGTGCAGCATACATGCACACACTCACACACATACAAACACACGCATACACGTGCAGCATACATGCACACACTCACACACGTAAACACACACACACACACACTCACACACATACACACTCACACACACACACACACACGTGCAGCACACACACACTCACACACATACAAACACACGCATACACGTGCAGCATACATGCACACACTCACACACTCACAAACACACACACACACAAGCAGCATACATGCACACACTCACACACATACAAACACACACACAAACACACGCATACACGTGCGGCATACATGCACACACTCACACACACACATACAAACACACGCATACACGTGCAGCATACATGCACACACTCACACACACACAAACACACACACACACACACACACACACACGTGCAGCATACATGCACACACACACTCACACACATACAAACACACGCATACACGTGCAGCATACATGCACACACTCACACACATACAAACACACACACACACACACACACACACACACACGTGCAGCATACATGCACACACACTCACACACATACAAACACATGCACACACGTGCAGCATACATGCACACACACACTCACACACATACAAACACATGCACACACGTGCAGCATACACGCACACACACACACGTACAAACACACGCACACACGTGCAGCATACATGCACACACATACAAACACACACACACACACACGTGCAGCATACATGCACACACTCACACACATACAAACACACACACACGTGCAGCATACATGCACACACTCACACACATACAAACACACGCATACACGTGCAGCATACATGCACACACTCACACACATACAAACACACACACACACACACACACACACGTGCAGCATACATGCACACACTCACACACATACAAACACACACATACACACATACAAACACACACACACACGTGCAGCATACATGCACACACTCACACACATACAAACACACACACACACGTGCAGCATACATGCACACACTCACACACATACAAACACACACACACACACACACGTGCAGCATACATGCACACACTCACACACATACAAACACACACACACGTGCAGCATACATGCACACACTCACACACATACAAACACACACACACACACACACACACAAACACACACACACACGTGCAGCATACATGCACACACTCACACACATAAAAAACACACACACACACGTGCAGCATATATGCACACACTCACACACATACAAACACACACACACACACACACACACACACACACACTCACACACACACACACACATACAAACACACACACACACAAAAACACACACACACACACTCACACACACATACAAACACACGCATACACGTGCAGCATACAGGCACACACTCACACACATACAAACACACACACACACACACACACACACACGTGCAGCATACATGCACACACACACTCACACACATACAAACACATGCACACACGTGCAGCATACATGCACACACTCACACACATACAAACACACGCACACACGTGCAGCATACATGCACACACTCACACACATACAAACACACGCACGCACGTGCAGCATACATGCACACACTCACACACATACAAACACACGCACACACGTGTAACATACATGCACGCACACACATACAAACACACACACACACGTGCAGCATACATGCACACACTCACACACATACAAACGTGCAGCATACATGCACACACTCACACACATACAAACACACACACACACACACGTGCAGCATACATGCACACACTCACACACATTCAAACACACACACACACACACACACGTGCAGCATACATGCACACACTCACACACTTACAAACACACGCACACACACGCAGCATACATGCACACACTCACACACATACAAACACACACACACACACGTGCAGCATACATGCACACACTCACACACATACAAACACACACACACACATACAAACACACGCACACACATACACACACACCTACAAACACACGCACACACGTGCAGCATACATGCACTCACACACACACATACACACACACACACACACACACACACACGCCATAAACAACCCATACTGTTTGTCTTCACCGGCTTAATATAACAGATGACTGCCATGGTAAAATGTACGCATTGTGTTCCTTTCTCAAAACACAGAACAACAGAAACATGAGGAGAATACGACTTTAACCAGTGAATTTTGAGATTAAAATACGTGTGGAAATGACGACTTTAACCAGACGTTTGTAAGATTAAACCATTTATAGCAGAGCTAAATAGACTATGAGTAAACCACAGAGGTACAATAAAATAATAATGATGTATGCCATTTGATGTATGCTTATTGGACTATAATTGCATACAAATTTAGTAAGGGTGACCTATGCAAATCTGACCAACCCTGTGGTGCTGGAAACTAGCAGTAGAACCTACTTTGCCATTGCCAATATTTAGAAGTTTTTTGTACCTTAATGTAAACTGAATTAGCTGCCACTGGGGGCTGTCAGTCAGCAGTGGATACGGTTCCTTTCACCCAGATGCCTTTCGGTCTGTGACTCAGTCATCCCACTAACTGTCGAGGTCCCTGTGGGTGAAGACCACCGCAGAGGAACAGAACAGGGCCAGGAGGCTGAAGAAGCAGGCTGTCACCATGTAGGCTCTAACACTGCCCGTCTGCTCTACTGTAAGGCCAAGACAGAGAGCCGGCAGCACCTGGAAGACCAACACCATTTATATGTTGTTGTTTTTTTTAATTGTATATATATTCAATATAATTTTTTGGCAGAATTCATTTAACACATCTACTGATGCTCTCTTGATTCACTCCACATGTGTGGCCTTACCTGTGAGAGCAGGTAACCACTATCCAGTATGGCTATGTCAAAGCACATCCCTCTCTGGGGCATAGCTCTGGGGTCCCCTGCTCCTGCTTCTCTGTCCAGACGTGTAGAGAGGGAGTAGGCAGGACTGCTGGCTAGGCCAGGTAAAGAAACTCTCCCAGGGAGTCCCTTCCCTTCAGGGTGACCACTGTCCAAGGGAAGAAGGGATTTTGAGCCGACAAGGTCATGACCTTTGACCTGGTTAAATGCCCTGGGTGTGGAGCAGGGAAAGAAGACCTGTGTGAAAGGAAGATGTCCGGTGATACAAAAATCCTATGGTTTGTTGATCAAATAAAAGGACAGCATTTAAATGTTCTGTGTGTGTGCTCCCTCACCTCCCTGTCGGAGTGGTAGAGACACAGCAGTGTGTACGGCAGCACCTGCAGCACACAGAACGTGTAGCCCGTGAGGGCGGCCACGGCGGTGACCATCAGCACGCTGTGTGAGACGCTCATCACAGCGGTGGCTAACGCTAGCAGAGCCACAGCGCTCAGGTACACCGCCTTGGCGCCCAGTAAGACCACCCAGCGCTCCATGAACACGGACCACGCCACTGACGTCACACACTGGAGGAAGAGGCCTAGGCTGGCCACACGCACGCCTGGGGTCGCAAGTCGCAGGGAGAGGCAAGGGAGGTAATGGAGACGGACACAGGGGCGTCATGGCAATGGAAAACAAGTAACTCGCTGTACAATTCAATTTGGTGGAGTGAGCTATCTGTACTGGGGGTGTTTTTCCTGGAATTTTTTTTATTTAGCCTCAAGCACTGCTGTAATTCAGCAATCCCACGTCCTACCTTGGTCATAGCGTAGCCTCTCCTGTGACCCTGGCGTCGCACTGGGCACCCCGTGGTACAACCCCTCCCCCATGTAGTCCGTGTAGAACATCATGAAGCTCATCAGGGCCATCCAGGTGCACAGCTCAGCTGCAAACAGTCGCCGCATGACCGCCGGAACGCACGCGTACGCTGCATGCAGGCGCGGCAGCTGCGCCATGCACGTCGCCACGCACCGCCACATCGCCACACATGCCCACGGGTGCCGTGGCAACAAGACGGGGCCACAGAAGCGGCGTGTCCAATGAGAAGGTTTCGAGGTGGTGTCGAGGGCAGTGGCGTTGACTGTTTCCGGTCCTCTACTCACTCTCTCCTCAGAGATGAAGGCGGTGCTGAGGAGGCAGCCGAGGAAGAGGAGGGTGAGCAGGGCATAGACGAAGGCCTCCTGGCCACCCAGGAGAACTCCTAGGTGAGACTGGCTCCAATCCACAGCGGGGAGCAGGTATCTGATGTGAGAGCGCGGTTGATGAGAACAAAAGAAGACAATAAGCAAATACCTAAAGAGCACCAAAACAAGCAGGTCAGACTTGTATAGTGAAGATGCACATCAAGTCAGAGAGAGGAGAGAAAAAGAGTGTTGAATGAAAGGAATGAGTGGCTTACCCAAGACAGCCCCCCAGGCTGATCATAAAAGAAAAGATGGAGAAAGCTCCCCTGCTCTCCTCTTCTCCAGGGAATAGATCTGATAGCAGGGCCTCCAATGGAGTAAAGCAAGCCTGAACAGTTTGTTTTTTTAACTATTTTATTCTCATATTAGAGAGTTTTTAACAGTTGGCATCATGTTACAAGGGTTATTAATTATAATGTGTTTACACAACGTGGGATCACTAAATGGCCACAGAGAACAAGAGGAAAACAATCAATTTAGTAGTAAAAAAAAATAGCAATATTTCAAAGTCAGTGGTGTGTGTATAATAACTGCAGCAAAGAGCGTAAATAAGTGATAACCAAACTTGATTAACTGGCTGGTGTACCCAATGAAGGCACCACATTCTTAAGTCCCTGGCCAAAACTGTATTAAAATATAAAGTTTTTGTCTTGTATTTCTCCTATTTTCAATATTTTAACTTTGAGAACGTAATAATCAGTCAAGGGTCTGTAAGGAACGTTTGAGAGTATGTGACATTCAATGTCTAAGGCAGTTTTCTATGTAGCCTACAGTATGCTGCGACCTGCTTTAACACTTCCTGGACTATATCTGAGACTCTTAACACTCTTAGGTTTTTAGGGATGGCATATTGTTACCTATATGATAGATATATCCTTCTTTTGTTCAGGATTAGACTTTTCTCCTTCAACAAGGCATGCCACTACTCAGACTGCTTCCTGATCTTTCCATGCTGGTTCTATTTCTCACACGCTCTCTGTGTCTGTGCAATCACAGAATGATCAAGAGGATGTTCTTCACTAAACCTCCACGTTACTATGAGAGAGAGACTTTACCTGTCCACAGAACTCCAGAAGACAAATTGCCCCTGCCTGCATTACGACCTCCATCCAGCGGGGGTTCTGTTGGGAGAAGAGGGCGGCGAGGCGACGAGCCTGGGGCATTGCCAGCAGTCCTAGCAAAAACCCCGCGCACAGTAACCAGATGAAAGGCCTCCGCCGACCAAAACGTCCATTCCATGCATCACTGGCCGAACCGATTATTGGCACAACAATCACCCCCAGAATAGGGCCCACCCCTAAGGAGTGAGAGAGAGGGAGAAAGAGAGAGTGAGGAGGTGTGTGTGAGGGGGGGGGGGGGGGGGGGTTGTTTACATTACTTTACCAGATGCTGCGCTGGATGAACTATCCTGCATGCATAGCTTATGTGTAAATGCAGAAAGCAGCCTGGTGTGGTGTGGGCCCACTGCTCTTCCCTGCTGGCAGGCAGTGTTCAGTGGCTGCGTTCAGTATGTTCTGGCCCTGCATCCTTAGATAAGAAATGTATGTTAGGCTGCCACGACTCACCTAGCACCATGGTCATGTAGCGCTCCTCCAGGCCGGCCTTGAGCAGCAGAGGTGGGATGCAAATGGTCCCTGCAGCCATACACACCTCCAAGCCGCATGTTAGGGCGTTCACCAGCAACAGCTGAGGCACACGGTGGGACATAGCCCACTTTCTTTTGCTGCCGCTCAATCTCAGATGTATTACTGTAATTATTTAGGCAAATTTTATATTTTAATTATTTCAAAAAAAATATATGAAATGTTCCGATTAACTTGATTAAGGCAGATGCCGTGGTGACTGTTATAATAAAATCCTT
Source organism: Galaxias olidus (assembly GCA_026901105.3). Lineage (NCBI taxonomy): Eukaryota > Metazoa > Chordata > Actinopteri > Galaxiiformes > Galaxiidae > Galaxias > Galaxias olidus. Next base: position 1,165,526 of record JAPMUY010000507.1, on the reverse strand, counting down.
GGGTCAAATAGCACATCTGTGTCAATAAGGAGAAAAGGCTGTCAGTTTGTCTGACAATTATCGCGGGTTAGCTTGTATCTCGTATTGACATAGCCAAGTGTAATCAATGCATTCCTAAGACTTAAACTGTATGTACTATTAGGTCTGTGTCAACAGGCAAACTTGAGCACGCGTATAGTCTAGTTTTCAAATCTCTTATATTGACTAAGTTGGTAACTTTATATGCAAGGGACCATGTGACGGTCTGGAAAGGTTTAAATAGGAGGCCTGAATGATAATTATAGTTACAACATAACTAAAATACATTACATTCCAAATATAGATATTAACAATGATTCCAGACGTATACTACATAAGGAAATGGCCATGTCTTATATTTCAAAACCTAAATTGTTTTCTAAACATTGTTCGGACTTAAAAAAGATTTGTAATTCCTCATTTACCAAAGATATCTGTAGAAGTAAGTCAGCTGACAAATGACAGGCTATCAAACGCTTTACAAAAAGTGAGAACAGGAGCTGGATTTTCAGGTAGAGAGCCATAATCACTAGTTCACATTAACATACCAAACTGAACTGAACTAAACCGTGCTGGCATGGTTGCTCATCTCCTTTACACTAGTAACAATTCATGACGTGGAACAGTATGGCTTAGATCAGCACTGCCTTGTGGAAACGCTACGGTATGGCGTAGATCAGCACTGCCTTGTGAAAACGCTACGGTGCAGTGTGGCTTATGAACACATACAGGCACGAATGATAACTCATCGACCATCGAGTGACACAAGTTAGTTAGAAGCCACGCACCATCAAGCTGTTGATCCTGGTTAAGGAGCACGAGAATTTACAAACGGTACAGTTGACTTTGGCAAATTAAAACGTCATGTTGAGAAAATGTTTATCCTCTGACAATTTTTTGTTTCACTGACAATTCACTTTTTACTTAAGACAGTTTTAAAACATTAAACTTGGGCTATTCCTGAATAGTAACTTCTAATCTAAATAGTAAACCCTTTTCATGGCATCTATAGAGACTTGCCTAACAACTAATTTGATGTCTTTTTAAAGGATTACGCTGTTATAAAAACAACTAAGTAACTCACCCAGTCCAAGTTTGCTTTGGCTTCCTGGCACAGCAACGTAGCTCAGCACTGAGATATGTTTGTATCTGTAAGGGTACAGTTTTTGTGTCTTTAGTCAGCAGAGCCGGGCTTTACCTTGCCTGGGGCCATCAAAGCTACACTGTGACAGGTGAGGCAGGAGAAGCACACCTGTTAACAGGTGAAAAGAGATCAGTGGCTGTGAGGGACTGAGGTTAGGCTCGGGGCTATGTTCGTATTTATTCTCTTACTCCAAGTCACTGCTGGGGGCGGGCCTAGCACCTAAAAGCGTGAAACCTGCTAAGGGAGGAGAAAACTTCTTTGTGTTCTATTCATCACTTGTGTTAATCCCTGAACAGGATTGCCGGGCTATGCCATACTACAATGTTACTACTTAAAAATAGAGAAAACATTTGTTTACACTGGCCAATCTGGAAACAAAAGGAATACTCTAATAAATCTGTGGAAACTTGAGTAAATATGTGTAATGTGTTGGCAGACTGAAAATGATTCAATTGATTAGAACTTAGACGAAGAAAATACTATTTAAATCTAAATCTATTCCTGCCTATCAAATTCTGCGTCGTTTACCAAGCCTCTCATAAAATTGAGAATCACATCCTGCACAAACACCTGCTGAGGAAGTGTAACCATAGCAACAAGCCCACCTAAATTGCACAGGTAGGTAACCCGAGGCACAAAAAAAACTGACAATTAGAAGTCACAGCTTCAAGGGAGGGAAAATCTGAATAAGGAACACCAGTGACAAAGATTGCCCTCAATTGCACCGAGAAAGGCAAGCCAGCTGGTGATAAATGTGTAGGTTTGTCATTAGCACCCAGATTCTGGCTCTAAGCATAGTATGGTGCAGGGTGGGTTCAGATAGGCCAACTGTACCATGTTTGACTAAAGCGACACTAGTCCATGTGTGTGTGTTGGCTGGTTTGACACTCAAAGAAAGGTGTTATCACATCAGCAGAAAAAGGGCTTAGGACTGTTCGACCAGAAGAGGAAATAAACTGGTGGCAAACGCACACACACATAAGTTTAGATAAAAATATAAGAAACATGAGCATGAACCTTTCTGCATTGCCTTTCAAAGTAGTCAACAAGGATGACTGTCAGAGAATGAGGAGAAAGAAAAATACAGTCCCATGTGTTGTTAGTGCGGTGCTACTGTTGTACTTTCATCTAATATAAAAATGTGTGTTTATGGTTCCTCACATTAGTCTGGATTCAAACATTATGCAAACCATAAATGACACAATACCTCCCTGAAAGTACCAAGGAATGGATTGGCTTTGGGATGAGTAGATTAAATAAAATATCTTAGTTTGATTTGTGCAAAGGATGTCATATGTTAAGCGGGTTTTCGGGTTTTCATTCTCCACTCACAGGAAAAGTTTTGTAAATTGCTTAGAAATCGTGTCTTCACCAGACAAATGAAACTTAAGCCTCGACTGTAAGCTCAGAATAGTTTTATGCACACACATTGCCTTTTTGTCTGAGCCAGCCCTGCAAGGTCTACTGGAAACAGCCCCGCTTTGTGGTCAAGAACCAAACTGTCCAATCCTGGCTATTTCACATGACAGTACCTTACGCAGAGAAACTGTCAGAGTAGCAGTTGATCTGTGCAGTGAGATCAAATATAATGAGACCGCAATTTTAAGTTCATAATGCAAAGTGAAAAAGCCTCCTCAAGACAAGTCACACAGCTTAAAATCAGAAAACCACACATTAGATCTGTATAAAAAGTAGGTTGCCTTTATTAGAAGCTGGGAAACCAAAATGTTATTAACATCGTTTTTGTTGTTAATGTTTTTTTTTGTTTGTTTTTTGTTTTAAACGACCACAATATTGCCATCATCATTGCTGTTCACTTTTCAACAACATGCAAAAGGTTCAACACTTCAGCGTTCCATTTCCACACCACGGACAAAAGCGTCTCCACGTTATTCCCTGTGGGGACCACAAAGTCTGCTTACATTTACACTGCCAGGACAGTTCGTGTTACAGAAAAGAACAAACAAAATCAGGAAATGGATAAACAAATAAATTAAATCCATATCTTAAATGTCAGATTTTTGGGGGTTCTTTTAGACAATTGAAAAACAATCATTCAAAACGGAAAAGACACATCTGATCTCGTTTAGGAGCGTGACATGATTAACCAGGAATAAATGGAAATACTACAGTAGCCACTGTCCATGTGGTTAAGCCAATGATTTTGTGCCGATTAATAGTTTAACATAAAAACAAACAAAAAACCAATCCACTGTAACAAAGCCAGTGACGCAATCAGAGAATGTGCTTCAAAATCAGAACCTAAAATGGGTCCAGATCTGGGTTGAATTAACATTCAGGGCACTTATTTTGCGGTCTTGTATATGGAATAGGTCAGAATATTTTCATCTGACAAATGCTTAAAGTACAAATGTGAACTACATAGCAATGGCAGTATCAACTTTGTAATTTATTACTACCTTCTGCTTTTGCTTTAAAGAACCAAGACCACAACTTAATAAATTTGTCTTTGTCTTACAAGTATCTCAAGAGTGACTGATGTTGAAATAATGTATGGCTTAAGATTGTTAGCAGACCCAACTCAACACCGAATAAAACAGACTACATTATCCAGCCTAGCTTTTAGTTCAGCACAAAAAATCCGAAGCAGATCCAGTACAGCTCTATAACCAAAGCATTAACAAAAATACTACAAACATAAATCAGGTTGTTCTATGTAAATGTTCAGCTGCCTACTCGTTGACCATAACTTCATCTAAATCAATTACGAATGGCAACATTTGTAATTGTAGAAAAAGACATTTTTTGAAATCTATGGACAGTGGAATGCACTCCTATCTCCTCTCGTTTGTATATAGTCGGCAAAACATTTAAATACCAACAATCGCAGTAACACTTTTTTTAATGTTGACCTCACCGCGTGTCTGAGGGAGGGTGTTTGACTAACTATATACATTTCTGGGTAGTAGAGAGAGAAAAGGTGACGATGAGGCAAAGAGACAGCAGAGAGGAGGTTGGTGGGGGCGACTGGTCGGCTCTCTCCGCCAGCCCAACCAACAAGTAGAACAGATGGATAGGTCGACTTTTCTCTTTAAAATCAAGATACATTTTATTTATTTTCTTAAAAAACAAACATTACAAAAAAAAAATTGAATAGAGAATTAAAACAATAAACCATCAGGAGAAAAAACATTCGTTTTTGTTTGAACAAAAAAATAATAAACGGTAGATTTAATACAAAACTAGCTTAGCCTGGCACAAAAGATTGAACGATCAGAAAACGCTGCGCTTTGGATGCACAGCAAATAGCATATGTGTGTGTGTGTGTGTGTCATTTAAAAGCTTCTAACTGACAACATGAAGTCACATGAGCAGCCATTTGGTGGAAGTTTATTTTAAATAAAATGCCGGACCCTCTAAGTACGCACACGACCATACACACACACACACACACACACACACACAGGTGATAGCTGGAGTAGAACCAGCACGTAACAAACACTCCCACCAGGACTTCTACTGGTTGCACCGGTTGGTGTCAACACATTTTAACCTTTACAAGTCAGGCTCAACGGCAGCAAATGCTAGAGCAAGGTTCGTCATGGTGTCTCATCGCTGCTCACTCCAATGTTTACTCCACTCCACTCCGCAACTCAATAAAAGGAGGAAAAAGCCATCCAATTTGCAAGTCGGCGGGGCGATAGCTAAGCAACGATTAATAAAACTGTTCAAATAGAAAATAACAACATTAAACTGTAAAATGCGCTGAACTCGACTATTTAAAAGCACAATATATTGCAGAAAGTACAAGAAGACCGGAAAATAAGTAGTCTCATCCTGTGTCTTGCCCTCTCGATAGATACGCCAGCTCGATCCCGTTGACTGCTCACTGGTCATGACCAGATCAGAGAGATGTGTGGCCTAGTGGATGTGCAGTGCTGTGTTAGGTGATACTGTACAGCTCTGAGCACGTAGATCACCCGGTCACTCAGCACTTATCTGATATGACAGGATAGGTCAAAAGACACACTCAACGCCTCTAACCCTATCCAGCGAAATCAATCCAATCAGCAATAACTTCACAAAAGGGAAAGAAGCACCCGCGCGCACGCAAGCAAGCAAGCACACACACAAGCACACACACACGCGCACACACATTTATATATACACAAGCAAGCCTGACGGAAGTAAACTTGCGTCTCCACACTCGAGTTGACGGCTCAGGACGGAGGCTCACTACCACTGAGCTTTGGGAAATGCGAGCTAACGACGTCGGAAGAAAGAAGTTTTTGAAAATCACACATGCTTCTAAAAAGAGAGAGCAAACCACTGTGGAAAGGGGGGATGAGAGAGGTACTGGCGGATTGGGGGGGGTCCAGAAAAGCCGAGTTTGTCAACCTGGCAGGATGAAGCGGGCCACACAGATGTGGAGACGGACACAAAGGAAACGCCTCCATCCCGCACACAGATGGGGGTACGTTCTCACCAACACAATGTCTTGGGCGATCATGGTAGATTCAGTTCGGTGGAGGATCAGACTAAGCAAAACAATGAAAAGAGCATGAGGTCCAAACGATTGAGCCAGGCCACCACAGAAAAACAAAACAAAAAAACCCTCTAAATGCAGAGCAACAAATGAAAACCAAAAATTGAAAAGATAACGAGAGAGAGAGATAGTGTAGGGGATTTCGGTGGGTGTGGTCTTCTAGTCTTCCCCAGAAGGCGCCTCCTCTTCCGAACCATCCTCCTCTTCTTCGTCTTCCTCCTCTTCGTCACCTGCTGCCTCCTTTGTTTTCTTCGGGGCCGGAGGGGATCCCTTCTTCACGACTTCCTCCTCTTCCTCCTCCAGGGGACTCTCCGGCTCCTCTTCCTCATCATCTTTGGGCGAGCTCTTCTCCTGGGTTTTCACGCTGGGGCGTCCCTTCCCCTTGCCTTTCATTGGGCTGGGGGTGACTGGGGACGGAGACAGGGACAGGCAGGGCAGACCACACACACACACACACACGTTAGGGAACAGCAAAAGATCACCAGGAACACTCCAACTAACTTTTTTTGCAAATGGCTTTGAACAGTAACACACGTACGACCCAGGACTATCCAAGTTACGTTTCAGTGTGAGAAATTAATGAGCTGGAGGCCTTCGGCCATGGTTTGTGCCCGTTTACCTGTGGCCTTTAGTCGGGGTTTGGGGGACTTCTTCTCCTTCTTCTCCGGCCGTCCCCGTCGGATCACCTTCTTGCTCCTCTTCTTGGAGCGGCCGTAGTCGCTGTCGTCATCGTCCTCCACCATGAAATCCTCGTCGCTGCCCGACTCGTCCGCTGCAGAAAGACGTCACACTCAGTCAGCTCGTAGCGTCATTCTGACCAGTGTTGTCTTACCACTGCTTAAGGGCCCACGCGGCTCTGTGTTTCTGGGTCTGGAGACGGTGTTTCGGGGGGGGGGTTGTTTGGCTTACGGTCGTCGAAGGCCTGGTCCTCCTGGTCCTCCTGCTCGTCGTCCTCGCTGCCTTTGTCCCCCAGCAGGATCTCCCTCTGTTTGGACACGGCCTTGGTCGCCGCCTGGCGTACCGTGCGCACCTTGCGGCTCACTTCCTTGTCGTCATCGCTGTCGTCTGCATGCAAGTGGAGGCATGGTTAAACACTGCGCACACACACACACACACACACACACACACACACACACACACACACACACACACACACACACACACACACACACACACACACACACACACACACACACACACACACACACACACACACACACACACACACACACACACACACACAAAAAACCACAAGGTTTAACCAACGTGAATGGGCACATTCCACAATGGGGCCTCTACCTGCAGGCCGTTTTCTCTTCGGTGTCCTTTTGCTGGGCTTCTCCAACTTGGCTTTCTTCCCCTTCTTCCCCCGTTTGGCGTCATAATCGCTGCCGCCCTCCTCTTCTTCTTCATCCTCGCCAAAGTCGTTGTCTTCGTCGCTGCCAAAGTCATCTGCATTGACAGAGAGAAGGCTCGTCAGCCATTCGGACACTCAACACAACTTACCCTAAGCAGTCCCACCCAGCTCAGAGTCGCAGCTTTGCTCACCTGCCGAATCATTTTTGGATTTGGAGAGTTTGTCCTCAGAGTCCTCACTGAAAGAGAAAAAAGCGCCACGGTCTTAGCGACAACTGGAAAAGGTACAACTGACATACCTGCAATAAATGAGCTAAAACTTGCTAGCTTGCTAGCCAATCAAACAATAAATAAATCTGTAAAGTTCGGTCTAGTTCCGAGACTATCCCCACTGAATCACCATGCCCTTAAAACCCCAACACGCTCACCTGTCCTCCTGCGAGTTCTTTGAGCGCTTGTGCTTTACCTCACGAGGCGGCGCACGAACCTTCTTAGGCTTGTCTCTTCCGTACTCCTCATCTGTAGAGATGGGGACATTCCTCAACATGCACATATTGTATATATAGTAGAAATAGTGTATATATATAAGAAAACAAGACTGAAAGGGTGAAACGGACGTTGTATTGTCTTACCTGCGTCATCAGACTCCTGGAATTGTGAGTAATTCACCACCTTCCTGTTCCTGTAGAGTGGAAACACACACCATTGACTGTTAAGGACCGAACAGATACTTATGTCACATAGTTGGTGGATGGAACCACCTTCAGCCTATTTGGATTTCTATAATGGACCGACGGGAAAAAAAAGCAATCCGCGATATGGTCTGGCAATCAAATCAAATACTTTTTTTATAAAAGGCCTCAGTCTCCGATGCTATGGTAGCAGGGTGTAAAACGGGCCACTGAGCTAATCTTCTATGGTTTCCCAAGCTCATTTAATACAGTGAGTGCTCACAAACGAGCAAAGTGGGTTCGGGTAACACAGTGCCGACAAGTGCAGGTGCTTGCTGCTATACACCCCAAGAGCTGCAACATAATGCCAACGGTGCTCTCTCAAACACACAACCAGAGATAACTAGAAAACATTTCAACTACTACTCATTACATTCCTACTATCCTGCCTAGCAAATGACATTCCAGATGAAGCAGAAGCATTGTCTGCAAGTATGTACACAGGTTCAGGCTGTATTTGCAATGATCTCACCCGACCCTGGTCACACAGGGTTAATTCAGCTAGCAGGAGGGTCTCTGGGTTAGAGCATAGGGCTATAAAGCATTTAACAAGCTTAGATTACAAGACCATACTACACTGACACAGCACAGCACAGTCCAGACTCAAACCAGGCGCAAGGCCTTAGCAAGACGGGAACTATTTTATCATCGGAGCAAAAAAGCGTCCAGATAACCTGGCTAAGCGAATAAAGGAAACCAAATTCACGCCCACCTCTTCCCTACAATCTCATTTTCAAGTTGAACATTGAAACACCGACGACCGTTATTTTTTGGCTATATGACATGACACAAATAGAGGCAATATGATAGAACGCTGCAATAGTAAACTCAAGAGAGCAGCGTAGAATACCAAGAAATAAGGACGCGCGCAATACCTGGAGCAGCAGGGGGAGGGGCAACAGCGAACTCACACAGCGCTTCTTTGTTGCCATTTCATTGCTTAGCTGATTTGTTTCATTGTTGAGAATAGAATACGTTGCACCTTGATTCTGATAATTAGGTCCAGTTATTATATATATTTTTTAATCAACTGCAAATTCTCGGAGTACCGAACGAGGGTGGGGATGTGGTTACTTCTAAGCACTCCGCCCCCTTCTGACATCACTCAAAAATGTTAATTTACTGCCATCACTGAAAAACCAGCCGCTCTCCCTTTATACTACATTTTCAAAGCTAATCAACGCCAAAGACTATTTAGTATTACATGGTTTGCAACCATAGCATAGGTCTACCATGTTGCTAATCAATTCTATACGCGATGTCTTACATGCAGTCAGGCTGCGCGGTAACAAGATCAGATCCATGAGCCGATGACCACCTCCAGTCCTGGTTTTTATTAGCGTTTTACAGCCTACCGAGGATGAATGGGTAGCCATATTCTGATTCTGGTGTGCAATGCTAGCAGGGAACATTTAAGGCCAACATATTTCAGAGACACAATGTAACTAATCAACGATACAAGAAACATTTTACTTCAATCGCCCGCCATTGCTTTAGTTTTCGAGGGATTATTCACATACACTAGGGCGCGCGCAATAAAGGTATTTCTATAAGACATGGCGAACATTCCACAATGCTAAGATCCATGTTGAAACCAGCGTGCATGGTTGGGGTAAAACAAATTTTGCACACATTTTTCATGAAATAACCGATATCGTATTCACAAGCACAACATGATAGACATGCGTATAGTCAACGAAGCATGCGTGCACGGCGTGTAGCCTCAGTGGAGGACATATTCAGCAAACGTACCTCACTGGTCTTGACATTTTGCAGAAATACTGTAGAGGTTAAGAATGTAAGAAAGGGGAAAAGAAGCCCCGAGAGATACAAATAAAATGGTCCCGCTCTGCAACTCCAAAGGGTTAACGCAGGCGTCACAACTCCACGCCCGAGCTACTGCGTAAAACTAAAAATACGGGAACAACAGGGCTTCCCAATCCGATTTTAGTTTAATTTTTACCTTCAGCTACTCAAAATGGTGAATAAAACAAACTGAAACTGCAGCCTGTGTGCAACCAAACGGTGTGGCCTTGGGGTGGGCTCTTGTACGTTGGATCCGCCCATAGTCAGCACTGAGAGGAGAACAACGAGATTTCGGTGCTGCCATTGGGCAGTTTGAAAGATGAGTCACGTTCCCTTTGGTGAGTCCAGCTGCTTATCACATCGTGTTTGGCCTTCTTACCCTCCCCCCTTGCCCAGTAGGTTGGTTGGACTTGCACTGTTAAGAAAACAAAAAGAGGCCCACAGTGTAGATGCAAATTGCATGAGTTTTGGTCCTAACTGACCACAAGCAATTTCTTAGTACTACATAACGTTCCCATTGTAAGCTCCGTCTTGACAATTATGGATACAATTGAGTGGAAATACTCCTCGATTTGATTGTACAGTTCTTCTCCAGTAATAATCTGTGTCTCCCCTGTGACAGGCTGCACAGCTGCAACCTGTGATGTTTAGGGTAACCATTACTATACCCCTGACCAAAAAGGCATACCTTTTGTTTTGATTCTTACTTATTGACTCCCCTTTGGCTAGATAGGTGACATCAGTGTGGTTCTACATACAAAATGGCCCTTTATGTGTAGTAGCTAAAAGCCAAGACTACTCAAAGAAAGACTGTCAACATCATACACTGTAACAGAAGCTGTGGTGGTACATATGTTTTCTATTTTTTGTTTTTGTTTGGAGAATGCACAACATCGCAACAGTGCCTCGTAAAAAGGGCACCGCTGCAAAAGAGACTTTGCCTCAGTGAGTCAACCCTGTATAAATAAATATTAATAATACAAATAATGTACCAGTGAAACTTTGTTACCTTCTTATGTCTTCTCATTCATTCTAAACCAACCTTTAATGTTTTCCTCCCGATTAAAAAGACAACAAATAAAACTCCTAGTATTCTTGTGTTAAGCTCTTATGTTAATCACACTAAGAATTCTTAGATACGCCAGGTGGTCTCATTAAGATTACCATAGCCACACAACAGAAACCCTCAGTGATATGGAAATTAAATCTGCAGAAAAAAACGTATTGTCACATCTTTCAATGGAATTATCCTGTGTTTAGAAAAACAAGGTTGACTTCATTTTGGTCTGATCGATTCACATAATAGTTGTAATTGTAATAGTACTACTAGTTGTAGTGTGTGTATTTGCGTATATGCGTTTGTTTTTAGTTGCGTGTGTGTGTGGGTGGGTGTGTGTGTGTGCATAGTGGCAGGAGAGCTGGTGAGGGGTGGCATTTGGCCACTGGTTATGATGACTGTAGGAAATCCAGTGGTCCCCTGCAAGACCTGTGTATTGTAAATATGTAAGGTGAAGCTGCTTTAAAAATGCATGCTCTTTGGCTCTTCCCTGTCAGATCAGACAGACTTCTGCCTCTTTGCTCGGGGAACGAGAGTGGAGTAGGGTGCCGGGGGGTTTCCATGGTAACCAAGCTAGAGTGAGTCTCCACTCTGCTCTCTTCACGTCTTCTTCTGCCTCTGGAGCCATGCAGTCAAAGCCCACACTAGGCGCCCTGGAACGGGGACAATGGCTCTCCTTGAACCACATGCTTCCTAGGAACCTTTCGAAAAGCTCTTGTCAATTACATTATGACTAGAATTATGAATCCCGCCTCCTCCAATTAAATTTTTCCAAAACCTGGATGGATTCCTCGGAGGAAAACACATTTGGGGATATTCATAATGATATTGCCAGATATAGAGCTGCATGCTCAATGAGAGGTGTTTGTTTCTCTCTCCCTGTGTTGCACCAATATCTTGTTTGAATACCATATTGTGGTGTAGAAAAATATCATTAGAGCTAGCACTAAATTTCGTACACTGTAAATTGCTTATTGCCATTGGAATAGTTGCTTGGTTACGAAAGTATCTGGTACCTCCTAAATTTTTTTTTCGTTCATATTCAGGAAACTCCGACAGTTTAAGTACATACAGCTAACCAAAAGAGGGCAGTGCAATCCTGGGGAACAGCATATTATTCTGCGTGACATAATTCACACATCAGAGGTCTTATTTTATAGTCTTTGTGTTGCACTAATGCCTTTTGTTTTATACACAGTACCATATTGCAGTGCACAATTATAAATTATCAGTAGAGTTTGCACAAAACGTTTACATCTTCAGGAAAATACATCGGTTAACCACGTACAGCTAAGCAAAATAGGGCACTACAATACAAGGAAACATCATTATGATCTGCCTGTCATTATTAACACAATGAATTCCTGTCAGAAACGGTTCTGGGTGTCTGTTGGTGTCTGACACAGAGTGTATCTGTGAAACTAACACTGTCTCTTGACTTTATTGTGAAACCCTTGCTCAGACTGTGTGTGATCTCATTGTTTGCCATCTTTTTTTTTCTTTTCTTTTTTTCTGTGTTATTAAAACGAAGAGGGAAAAATATGCAGCGAGGCTATGAACTTTAATTAAATAACTATGTTCAAAGACTTACAATGCCTTCTGGCAGAGAAATGATTCTTTCAACTGTTCTATTTGTTGTGTTCTATCAGTCTCCCTACAACTTCTTTTGACTAAGGTGTGTGTGTGTGTGTGTGTGTGTGTGTGTGTGTGTTTGTATGAGTTATTTTGTTAGAATAAGTGACAAAAATAAATCTAGTAACATTATTAAACAAATTAAACAGAACAAATAGTGTATACAAATACATAAATATATATATATATACAGTATATATATATAGAGAGAGAGAGAGATGCAGAGAGAGGTGTGTGTGTAAATCGTTTTGTAAGGATTGCTTTACTGAGTAAAATATATGTTAATATTGATTGTATTGATTACCATATTAAAATATTTGACATGTTCACGGGTGCAATTTAAAACTAAAGAAAGCAGTTAAAATATGTCTAAAGCTTTTGCTTGGATCACGTTTCCTCACCTTGCCACAGTCTTCTCTCTGTGCCTATATATATACATGTATGTATATACTGTATATATAAATATATAAAAGGATGGTTAGAGTTACTGATTTAGGTGCAATCATGTAAATAAATCTAACTGAATTTGACTTTTGGGTCGCAGCAGATTTACTGTAATCAGAACACTAATTCGTTTGGATGGGTCATTAACATATGAGAAACTTCGGTTGGAGGCCTGCAGGTCCACTGAGAAATAACACAGCAACACACACACACACTCACTCACACACACACACACACACACACACCTAACTACTACTTCTTCTGTTACCTGTTTGGACATTCCATGCCACTGAACTGCATGGTTCGTACAAGGGTATGGGTTGAATTCCCCTTGGCCCAAACAACTAAATGAAAGAACAAAACCTGTTGGATGGTATAACATAGCATATGTTGTTTTATTGTACCAGAGCAGGGCCCGGTGGAGTGGGTCTGGGTCTGGATGTCACAATTAGTGGAATAAAGAGAGCCATCGAAAATCATTTGATGACCCCCACACCCGTTTCCTGCTAAATCAATACCACAATTGAATGATTTCATATTGCTAAATCAATACCACAATTGAATGATTTCATATGGCTAAATCAATACTATGATTTCGTATGGCTTAATCAATACTATGATTTCATATTGCTAAATCAATACCATGATGATTTCATTTCTAACACCATTGCTTGATTGTATATGTTATAGGGTAGATTTAAGATTGCATGCTTAATTTGATAGGCATTTCTAATTGATATTATAAATCCTACATTTCTGATCATTGGCTGATTAAACTTAATATCACATATAAACTTTATATCAAATTATTATTTGAGTTTGGGTAATATTTTTTCTTTTGGGTTTCTCTTATTTAACTGAGGTACAATTTACATCACCAATGTGGTGTTTGTGTGAAGCCCTAGAGAACCGTTATTGTAACAAGACATTATCAATAGATTAGTCAACTTTATGTTTTCAACTATTCTATTGTCCCTCTGTGTGTATGTGTGTTTGTTTCTCTGTGTGTGTATAATTTCTCCACTACGCAAATAAAAACATCAATTTCAGTCCAAAGGAGCACACCAAGACTCCTGTGTTTTGTGAAGGGCATAACCAGATGAATGTGCTGCAAGCTATGGATTTGTTTACAGAATGGGAGATCAAGGCACTTAATGATACAAAACATTTAAACATAATGTGTTTGAGGATAAGGTTAAAGGAAAACTATTGGGAAACTGTGTTCTCTAGCAAATCCCCACTCTCTTTTTGAATGTAAGTTTTTTTGGCTTGAATTTCAAATAGGGGTTCAACTAACTATGCAGTGTGTAGGTGTAGTAGTAGCAGAAGGGAATTTGAGTGTATTTGAAAAGTTCAACTGCAGGACAGTCAGCAGACAGATTCACCAGTAAGTTAACCCTTGTCCGAAACAAATCCTACTTACACAGTAAACTCTCACTATCACCCGCAAATTCAGGAAATCCTTCAGTAAAACACACACACACACACACACACACACACACACACACACACACCCACACACACCAGTCACATACAAAAAACACAAACCCACACACAATCACATGCAAAACACACACACACACACACACACTCACATATTCACATACAAAACACAAACACACACACACACACACACAGACGTAAAAAGCATCCACAGAAGTGCCCAATGTATTTTTATTTTATTTTTTTGCCAATGCTACAGCAATCTAGCACCTTTAATGCCTGAACTGCAGGGTGCAGAGAATGGAACAGATAAAAGAGGTGACTGTCTGGTACTGAGGATAAATTAAACTCTGCTTGGCCTCAGCCTCAGCATCATGGAATGCATTTCAATTACCTGTTAACTACACTGTTCTAGCACATTTTCAAGATTAAACAGCAATAATGAAGCAGGGAAAGTAATGTAATAGTGAATAGTGAAGTGGACTATTTGAAATTACATTGTGAGTTATGACGCCATATGCGCTGCCAACCAAAGGATTACCTAGTGAGCCTCCAGATAAACACACACACACACACACACACACACACACACGCACACACACACACACATCTGGTCTAAGACGCACGCTGGGTCTCATCCATCTCCAGGGGACCCTCAGCGGGGATTGTTGGTGCCGCGATGCAGGCTGCTTTGTTTGGAGTGGGAGTGTGTGAACGCAGATCAGAGGAGGGGAGCTATCCCTCCATCTGTCTCCGGGACCGCTTTGGGATGGACGGAGAAGGCTGGAGCTCTGGTGAGGGGGAGAAATCAGGAAAGGAAGAAGACGTCAGCAGTCATTTATCGCTCTGTTCCAGTCGCTAATTAGTAGCATGCTTGACTGTCCAACTACCAGTCTGTCCACCTACCTGTCTGTCCTCCTACCTGTCTGTCCTCCTACTGGTCTGTCCCCCCTACCAGTCTGTCCACCTACCAGTTTGTCCACCTACCTGTCTGTCCACCTATCGGTCTGTCCCCCTACCTGTCTGTCCACCTACCTGACTGTCTCACTGCCTTCCTGTCTGTCCACCTACATGTCTGTCCACCTACATGTCTGTCCACCTACCTCTGTCCCCCTACCTGTCTGTCCACCTACCTGACTGTCTCACTGCCTTCCTGTCTGTCCCCCTACCTGTCTGTCCCCCTACCTGTCTGTCCACCTACCTGACTGTCTCACTGCCTTCCTGTCTGTCCACCTACCTGTCTGTCCACCTACATGTCTGTCCACCTACCTCTGTCCCCCTACCTGTCTGTCCACCTACCTGACTGTCTCACTGCCTTCCTGTCTGTCCCCCTACCTGTCTGTCCACCTACCTGTCTGTCCACCTACCTGACTGTCTCACTGCCTACATGTCTGTCCCCCTACCTGTCTGTCCCCCTGCCTGTCTTCTATCTTCTATCATTCCATAAGCTGGCTAATAAAACTGTAAAACTGAACAGGTTGCGTGGTTCAGTTAGCTGTACAGTATGTACAATTGTTTGCTGGGCAACTATAGCGCACTCTCCAGCGCCACATATGTCTGTCTCACCTGGTGAGAGGCTCATCATCAGCATATCTCTCCTCCTCTGCCTCGCTCCCCTCCTCACCACACTCTCTCTTTCTCTTTCTCTCTCTCCCTCGCCCCACACTTGTTGAGGAGCTGTCATCTCTCTCTCTCTTCTGGCTCTATCATCTTTGCTGCACGGCTGCAGAGGCGGATCAAAGCGGGGTGGAGGCGGAGGGAGATGGGGAGAGAGGGGGAGCGGTAGAGAGGGGGAAAGTATTTCTGTTTTTTTTTTCGGGGGTGAGGGAGAGGACACGGTGTCTCTGTGACACACATACAAACTCGGCAACACAGCCATCTTGAAATGCTGCAGCTGAGCTCCCAGCCTGTCAACCTGTGAGTTTGACACCGACCTGAATAGCCTGCTCTCTCCAACCCCGCTGGCCTATCCATGTATCTAACCAGTGTTCACTGATCGAGGGAGGGCTGCCCACCTTTGTGAGTTCTGGCCCGCGTTGATGGGCGGGAGCAACACAGTTGTTCTAAAAAGCATAGATGAACAGATACTAGCATATCCCATTTGATTCCTTTGAGATCAAGTCTGACGAATTTACAATGATCGTTCCTCTCTATTGACTTGGACGAAGTGTTAAGCTTGTGCAGTTTCCATTTGCACCACTAGGTGTCAGCCTTGTATGTGCCCACTTTATAGAACCCGTAACATCTCAGTGTTAGGTGTTAGCGGCCGGACAGAAACTGCAGCGATGTTAAAGTCGTTAGTGCGATAAACACCATACCAGAGCATCATGTAAAACGCAATCTGATCTGTTTTGGTGACTCAATTTGTGTGCTATATTTACAAGCAGTTTTTCTTATGCCGCAGAAAGAATCTAATTGGTAATAAAATCAGGACACATTATTTATATAGTGACTTGTTAATGTGCTGTGATACAGACTGAGATTTGTTAGACAGTAAAAAGTCAATGCAATGGAGATTTGGTTGTCTTGAAAAAAAAACGTACAAAGAAGTTTGTCGTAATACCACTCTCACCTTTTACCCGTTAGAATCCTTCCCTATCAATAATTTATTGGAGAAAGAACAAACTTGTTTTTAATAACCGCTGCGTCTTCTACTTTCCATATTTTGCACGGACAAACTGGGGCTAATCTGCCCAGTGTTAACCCTGTTCAGTGTCAGCCTGCAGCCCTCTCCAGGCTTCCCCTGGCTAGCTGTCTCACTGTTGGCTCACACTTAGTAAAGCTGTCACAGGGAGTGCTAACACTCTCTGACAACCACGTACGGCCGAGGCGCCGCACAGACCTTGGCTGGTGCAGAGACGAGGTGTCAAAAGTGCAATGCGATACGTATGTGTTCTCCTTTTCTTACATATTAGTTGCTAATGCTACATGGCAGTGTTCATTAATTTATGCTCCACAGAGATTAAGTCAAATTCTATTTTAATTTGTAGTCATATATAGAGGTTAGAAACGACAGAGATAGAAGCCAGTGTACATACAAAGTTGCCATAATTACACATATTACACATTTTGGATTTGTCAGTAGGCTAAAACTAGTGGGATTCAGATCTAGAGGTTGTGTAACCACAGTAACCATTATAAAGTATTGTGTAGTGCTGAATATGATTTCTTCTATTTTATTATTATTATTATTATTTTTTTTTTTTTTATTATTATTATTATTATTTTTTTTTTCATCAAGTAAAGCAGCTCAACATTACAGCAGGGGACAAACCAGGGGTCTGCTGGGTGTAGGGCTCAGAGTAACCAATTATTTATGTAGCTGGGAAGAACCAATTCTCCATGGACCTAACAACTCCTAGTATCATGGTTTGGATACCCCTGCCTTCTACTGGTCTCCTATTTGCATGATATAATGTTATCAATCATGGGAATGATCTTGCCCTCCTTTTCTAGAACATAGTGACGTTTGTCACTGAGTGAACGTTCTAAATAGTCATCAGGCGTCACAGCTCCTAAGCCAACCAGCGCTATGCACCCATAATATGTCTCGCACTGGCGAAGTAAAAACACTCTTTTCATTGGTTCTGTCTCGTGTCTTACTGCCAATGTTATGGGAAGAAATGGCTACAATGCCATAATAAGAAATTATGGATATATGTACATAACTTGAACTGATTATGTTTGCTGTGGTTTAGTGTTTGTATTGATTGGCTGCTCACTTATGGTTAGAATTAGAGAAGGTAGCAGGAAACATGTGGCATGACTTAAAACAAACCTGCTGATAAGAGAGAAGCCAACACCTTTATCCTCTCCTACAGTAAATGACGCAGGGAACTGGATAGGACACGATGATGAGATGAAGGAATATACAAATATATATATATAGTACTGTGCAAAAGATTTAGGCATGGTTTGAAAAAACTCTTTAAGTAAGAATGCTTTTCAAATAATATGAATGTTTTTTGTTATCAATTAATAAAATACAAGGTGAGTGAAAATAAAATCTATATCAAATCAATATTTGTTGTGACCACCCTTTGCCTTCAAAACAGCATCCCCTGCCTAAAGCGTATACACAGTACTGTATATATATATATATATATATATATATATATATATATATATATATATATATATATATATATATATATATATATATATATATATAAAAGTTAGTATATATTTGACTTTAGCTTATACCGACATGGTCTGGTTGAAAACACATTAGAACACACAGAAAACACATGTCGTTTTGAACATGCATCATTAAATACACTAATTACACACCCATTAGTCCCATACGATTCTGACAAAGTTCTATTAAAAATACCACCCCTCTGCTTTCTAGAGTCATCACACACTGGACCAAACCATCTGTGTTGTTTTGGTGGGAAGAGAAGGAGAGCGAAAGCTAGAGTTTGATTTGGTAATCATAGGAAGGAGTACTGCGGAGAGTTAGATGGTGGCACAAGGTTAAGGGAAAGAGGCAGATAAACCTTCATCTTTCACCTTCCTCGTATCCCCTCTCGCCCACACATCTTCATATTTATTTTCAAAGGTTCTATGTTCCTCTCTGGAGTTATAACTACACCCCCCCCCCCCCTCCCTTTTTGCCTTCTTGCTCTCAGTGAGCAAATATACACAGAAAGTATTGACCGAATTGCGAAAGAAAGAAAGAAAGAAAGAAAGAAAGAAAGAAAGAAAGAAAGAAGGAAAGAAGGAAAGAAAGAAAGAATTGCAGTCTGAACGGGGGTTTTCTTTACCTTGCTCCCCTCACTTAATTGCTTTTTTTTTTTTCTCAAACGCCTGAAACATCTCTGCCAGATTTAAGGAGAAAGGCAGAAATAGTTACGTGTGTTTATTTGAGTGTGTGTGTGTGTGTGTGTGTGTGTGTGTGTGTTTCAGTGTTACTCTTTTGCTAGTGTTCTGAGAAATTCTGCAAATT
Source organism: Galaxias olidus (assembly GCA_026901105.3). Lineage (NCBI taxonomy): Eukaryota > Metazoa > Chordata > Actinopteri > Galaxiiformes > Galaxiidae > Galaxias > Galaxias olidus. Next base: position 1,146,440 of record JAPMUY010000507.1, on the reverse strand, counting down.
GCACAGCAAGCACGAAGCAATTGCCTGAGTCCTTTTCTGTCCCAGTCTAATGAAGATGTTACAGGGACTACACAGAATGTGTGAGAGGAGTAACTATATTGTCCTTATCACTAACAAATCTATGCATTTGGCTCATTGCTCTCTCTCTCTCTCTGTGTGTGCGTGTGTGTGTGTGTGCGTGCGTGTGTGTGTGTGTGTGTGTGTGTGTGTGTGTGTGTGTGGGCGGTCATCAGAGGTCAGGTGATGTCACTGTCAGCGTTCTCCCTCACAGTTGACCCTGTCAAGACGGCTGCCATTGAAGTGTCTGGACGACGGAGCAGAGACGGAACCTGCCTGTCATAGAGGGTCCGTCACAGTATTCACACACACACACACACACACACACACACACACACACACACACACACACACACACACACACACACACACGAACACGTGCACGCACACACACAAGCTCGCATATGCACATTCGGAGCGTGACCTATCATTTGAATTTAAATCGGATTCATAAATAATAGTTTAGTACAGTAATGGTATAGTTTTAATGAGGTAAAATAGATTATTTTTTCCTCTTTAGAGTGACAAGACGTAACAGTCCAATGAGACGGGGAGGACATGCGAGCCAAACCCTTTGTTCTCCTCCGACTGTGGATAGGCACACATCACATCACCCCGACTTTAATGAGAGCTATAGTTGTATCAACTGGCATCAGTAACCCAGACTAGACCCATCCATCAACCCAGACATCCACTTTTAGTTAGACTTCTGCTATCCCAAGTTCACACTTGCCTGCTCTTCACTCCGGAGGTGTGTGTGTGTGTGTGTGTGTGTGTGTGTGTGTGTGTGTGTGTGTGTGTGTGTGTGTGTGTGTGTGTGTGCCGTGTTTCTGCATACGTTCAGACGGAGCTAATATGGTGCAATGAAAGAACGCTGGCTCCATGTATTTAAGCAGACAAGAAGCCCTTATTTCATCTCGCATCCATTACAGGCCGAGGGAGGGAACTCTACCGTGTAGTTCATTATGCCGTGTGTGTGTGTGTGTGTGTGTGTGTGTGTGTGTGTGGCTGTTTGTGTCGCACATAGAGTGATGTATCGAACCAATCACTGACTGACGTGCCGTACATCATTTATATTGCAGCGTTTTGCCCCCAATCGTCTCCTTTCCTCTTTTGGGCGCTCCACACTCTTTACGTTCAGTGCATGTGGCGCTTAAACAGACAAATGATCAAGTTCTCACCAAGCCTTCCCCCTCCACCAAGCCTTCCCCCTCCACCAAGCCTCCACTTTCTCTTTGGTTCCCCGAGACAAGAGTAAACTGTATCGGACGTTTAACGCCGAAACCCCTGGCCTCGAGTATAAACCCCCTCACCGAGGCTTCTCTCGACAGAAACACACATACATCATTTCCCCTCGTACACAAAGAGGGGGGAAAGTGACAA
>JAPMUY010000507.1:1135000-1140000 GCA_026901105.3 Galaxias olidus | reverse complement strand
TGTGTGTGTCCGTGTCAGTGTGTGTGTGTGTGTGTGTCTGTATGTGTGTCTCTCAGTGAGCGAGAATGTGAAACCTATGCTGGGAAAAGAAAACTTTTTTTTCTTGACTGTCTGGCGTGACGGCACTTCCCCTGTGAAGGAGAGAGCGTGTGCACCCCACTGAGCCCACAGCTGGGAGTCTAGTGTGCATGTGTGTCAGCGTATGCTTGCGTGTGTGTGTGTGTGTGTGTGTGTGTGTGTGTGTGTGTGTGTGTGTGTGTGTGTGTGTGTGTGTGTGTGTGTGTGTGCGTGCGTGCGTGCGTGCGTGTGTGTGTGTGCGCGCATATGTGCATGTGTGCGTATGTGCATGTGCGTGTGTGTTTGTGTGTGTGTGTGTGTGTGTGTGTGTGCCTGTGTGTGTGTGTGTGTGTATGCGTGTGTGTCGTTCCGGAGCTCACCTTAGGGGGTTGACCGAAGATAGGGGGGTGGAGTGTGTGACTCGCTGCAAGGTGCATTTAGTTGAAAGCCTCCTCCACAGCCTTTGGTGACTCTGGGTGCTGGCTGCCAAGTGAGGAGTCACCATCTAACTACCTGTGATAATACCTTAGCCAGAAAGAGGGAGGGGAAAAGAGAAAGATATAGGGAGAAGGATAGAAAGACAGAGAGAGGAGGATACGGGGAGAGAGAGACAGAAATAGAAAGGGGGATTCAGGGAGAGAGATTTAGAGAAAGAGAGATAGAGATAGCTCATTGTCTAACGATACGCATGAAAGAAATGTGTACCAAGTTTCACATCTTTTAGAAAAGAAAAGTAACTTTCTCTGGAATCAAATGAGACTTAATGTGACGTCAATGACAGTCTTTGACTTTGACTTTGAGAGAGAGAGAGAGAGAGAGAGAAAGAAAGAAGGAAAGAAAGAAAGAGAGATAATAAAAGGATGGCCAGATTAAAATGAGAGGAATAACTAGATCAGCGGCTGATGCAATAACAAATATGAGATGATGTAAGAACCCCTTGGTGTTTAAGAGACAGTGTCCCCCTGTGGTGGGGCTGCAGCTCATTGTGGAGGTCACTGGGTGTCCCCCTGTGGTGCGGCTGCAGCTCACTGTGGAGGGCACTGGGTGTCCCCCTGTGGTGGGGCTGCAGCTCACTGTGGAGGTCACTGGGTGTCCCCCTGTGGTGTGGCTGCAGCTCACTGTGGAGGGCACTGGGTGTCCCCCTGTGGTGGGGCTGCAGCTCACTGTGGAGGGCACTGGGTGTCCCCCTGTGGTGGGGCTGCAGCTCACTGTGGAGGTCACTGGGTGTCCCCCTGTGGTGTGGCTGCAGCTCACTGTGGAGGTCACTGGGTGTCCCCCTGTGGTGGGCCTCCTGTGAGACAGCGGCTCTGAACTGAACTAACCCACCGATTGACTTCCCCTGGTCCTTAACTGCTGTCATATGTGTGGTATGTGTGGTGTGTGTGGGCTTCTGCATGTGTGTGTGTGTGTGGTGTGAGTGCGGGTTTCCGCATGTGTGTGTGTGTGTGTGTGTGAGATGAACAGAGAGAGAGAGAGAGAGAGAGAGAGAGAAAGGGAGAGAGAGATGAACAGAGAGAGAGAGAGAGAGAGAGAGAGAGAGGGAGAGAGAAAGAGAGAGAGAGGGGGGAGAGAGAGGGAGAGAGAGAGGGAGAGAGAGAGAGAGAGACACACACACACACAGAGAAAGAGAGAGAGAGAGAGAGAGTGTGTGTGTGTGTGTGTGTGTGTGTGTGTGTGTGTGTGTGTGTGTGTGTGTGTGTGTGTTTAGGGCTGTTATGACTGCTGGCTGAGGGGATAAGTGGAGGGAGCTGGCGGTAGCCATGAGAGGAGTGGAGGAGAGGAGTCTCTTGGGTAAAGACGCGTGCTGCACTTAAGAGCCAATTACCCACCATGTACACATCTCCTCCTCCTCCTCCTCTTCCTCCTGCCCGCCCCCCCCCCTCTCCGCTAACTCTCCCTCCCCACCAATCCAACATGGCACTCATCTTACTTTAATGGCTCTATGGGACAAAACTACCTCCCTCTACACAAACGCACACAGAACACACACACACACACCAAAGAAAACATAAAAACTCCCCAACACAGACACACTCACAAACACACACACACACACACACATTCGCACGCCAACCCACTTGTCATGAAATCTTTGTGCTCTCCACAGTTTTCATCTCTTTTTAACTCTCCTTCTTTCGCATGCACTTATACTCCGCCTTTTCCCCCTACTAACACACACACACACACACACACACACACACACACACACACACACACACACACACACACACATAGTACACACACACACACACGCACACACACTGTACACACACACACACCCACACACACTCACACTCACCCACACACACACACACAGTCACTCATCTTATTTTAATGGGTCTGAAGGGAAGAGGCACTCAGCAGCACAGCAGGGGGCTCCATGGCAAGTCACGGAAGCCCAGCAAACACACACGCTGGCTCACGCTAGCATCACGCTAGCATCACGCTAGCATCCGGCACACACAAACGCCCGCACAGCCACACACTCACGGTATATACGTGCCTCTCTATTTACACAGCCACGCAGCACACACACACACGATGATAGCCATGGACTCGTTGGGCCAGAAGCACAGTGCGGCAAGCTTATTGGAGCTGCCGGGACCAGAGGACCAGTACTGTGAGGGGTTGGTGTGCCTTCAGTGGCGCTATAAGTGAACCCCAGTGCCACATACTGTTCAGGGATAATCCCTTGCCACAAGATTTGTTTGTTTGTTTGTTTGCTTGTTTGTTTGTTTGGTTGTTTGTGTCAATTCTGAATCTGCATGTGTGTCTATCTGATCTCACCAGAAAGAGGGACCCGCATAGCAGACAAGAACACACACCCACGCAGACACACACGCATGTACGCACGCACGTACGCACGCACGCACCCGCATAGCAGACAAGAACACACACACACGCAGACACACACGCATGTACGCACGCACGCACCCACATAGCAGACAAGAACACACACCCACGCACACACACACACACGCACGCACGCACCCGCATAGCAGACAAGAACACACACACACGCAGACACACACACATACACACACACACACACACACACACACAGACAAGAACACACACACACACACACACACGCACGCACCCACATAGCAGACACAACACACACCCACGCAGACACACACGCATGTACGCACGCACGCACCCACATAGCAGACAAGAACACACACCCACGCAGACACACACGCACGTACGCACGCACGCACCCGCATAGCAGACAAGAACACACACACACGCAGACACACACGCATGTACGCACGCACGTACGCACGCACGCACCCGCATAGCAGACAAGAACACACGCACGCACGCACGCACACGCGCACACACACACACACACGCACACACACTGTAGCGTGAGAGTTTTCTTGTTTTGCATTACGATTGGTAGTGTTATCATTTCAAAAACAAAAGAAAGAAAAAATTCCCTTTCCAAAGCATCGCTGTGTGTGTGTGTGTGTGTGTGTGTGTATGTGTGTGTGTGTGTGTGTGTGTGTGTGTGTGTGTGTGTGTGTTCACTTCCTCAATGCCAAATTGCTGTCCTGTTCCTCAGTGTTGAACAAGGGGACCCCCCCCCCCTCCTCTCCCTGGGTAGCACCGCACCAAATTGCTTCTTTAGGACAAAACCCCTTTAGTTCCGCCCCGCGTGTGGACCGAGTCACCGCGAGGCTAGCGGGCCGAAAATCATGTGATCCATAATCCTGATTTTACAGTGTGGACGGGCCCTGACAGCCCTCCTGTTTGGAGCTGGAGATCCCCGCGGAGGTAAATCTCATATCCGGCCCGGGGGCTTAAAGCCAGCCCCATAAAAATGTCAACAAGTTGTGGTGAACGATTGGAACCGTCCAATCCTGTTCACCCTATCTCCCCTCGTCTTATCAGAGCCTAACCCCAGGGCGGCCACTGGAGTTCACAGAGAACCCGCTTCAAGTTACCCCGTTTCTTTTTTCCTCATATCCTCCTTCTACCACGGTGTGTGCGTGTGTCTGTGTGTGTGTGTGTGTGTGTGTGTTTGTGTGTGTGTGACGCCCAGTGGGGTGGATGTGTGTGTCGAGGAGCTAACAGATGTTACGGCAGTACACCCAGAGAGCAGCCTGGGATGTTTTTAAAGGTCGCCGGTGCTCTACACTTTGAGTTTTCTTCCCCGCCGAGAGCCATTTTGTTTACCACAACCTGTGCTCGCTGATCTCCGCCGCGGCCACGCTCGCACGCCTTCATTTATCTTAGCGTAATTAGCGACAAAACGCAACTGGGAAGAAAAAAAATCACAACGAAAGTGGGATGTTAACGAGCTGGTGCTGGTCCCACCATTTTAAAGCTGCGCTTGTTTGAGGTGCTGCTTTGCTGAGGAAGTAATGGGGGAGACGTGGCGTCAGGTGTTTCATCCCATTACCACATGAAAAGACGGCGCCGCCGGCCCAGGGGCTAGAATTAGCTTCACCGCTCGCCACTATCTCAGGCGCCAGCGCCACGTGTTTCTGGAAGGGCCCGTGGAAGTCCCGGTGGTCCACCAAAGGCGAGGCCACCCACTGGAAGGAAACGGGCACGCCGCCCAGGGCCAGACTGTGAACCTGTGAGAAAACATTATGGCAATCACGGCGAGTCAGAACGCACAAGGTCTTCATCAGAGCAGATAATTACTTCCTGTGCCCCTGAGGGCTGGGGTTCATGATAAAGCTCCACACACTAGCAGCCACAATGACAGAAGGAGGGGAGAAACTAACCCCCATTATTCACGAACCTGAAAGACGTACTCACACAGCCAGCTCCCCCACCCTCACGGTGACATTCGAACAGCGATTAAGCAGCACGCGGAGGGGAGCCTCAGTGCCCCAACATAATAACAGTGTCGGTGTCGACAGGAGCCTGACAGGCCGACATGGTCCACCCCGCCCTGATCAGAAGGCTCGTTCCGCTCCCCCAGCGCT
>JAPMUY010000507.1:1120000-1125000 GCA_026901105.3 Galaxias olidus | reverse complement strand
GTCCACAATGCTCCACCGAACACACAGTCCCATGAAAAAGCCCACCCGAGCACTTTGTGGTGGGAGACGGCCTTTAAAAGAGGCCCAAACCGGCAACCTCCGCGGGTGAGCGAGGCACCTCATCACAGCTTGTTAGCAGACGACCTGTCGACTATATGGAAGCAGCATGCCGCTCTGGGAATGGGCTTGTGGTGCTTCCTCCTGCTCTGGGCTCGCTTGATAGTCCTGACCCCTCAACCCCCTCCCGTGTCTAGGCACCACCACACAGCATGTGATCAATGGCCACAGGAAGCAGCAAGGCGAGCGCAGCACTTTAAAGAGTCACAGTCCAACGGGGTCGTGTCCTCAAAGCTTGGACTGGAACTACGTATGTTTGAATCTCACAGTCAGTGTGTGTGTGTGTGTGTGTGTGTGTGTGTGTGTGTGTGTGTGTGTGTGTGTGTGTGTGTGTGTGTGTGTGTGTCCGCGGGGTGTGTATAAAGAAGGTGTTTGTGTGTCACAGAGATGTGAGGGGCTCCTGCTTTGGGCGACCCACCTCTGGCCCGGACCAGTGTAAGCTGGCAGATAAGAGAGAGCGCCTGACACACACCAACCCCCCCCCCCCCCCCCATCGCGCTGACGGAGAGATGAGGCGACTGTCGGGAGGAGAGGAGAGGAGGAACAGGTTGGAGGAGAGGAGAGGGAGGAACAGGCTGGAGGAGAGGAGAGGAGGAACAGGCTGGAGGAGAGGAGAGGAGGAACAGGCTGGAGGAGAGGAGGGGGTTAGTAGCTTACATGTCCCCCCCATTCCTACTTGGCGGCGAGGAGAGGGGGGGGGGGGGGGGGGCACGGGCCGGGGGGCGCTGGGCTGGGGTGTGGGGGGTGTTGGTAAGCAGTCCCACCTGAAACGTCTTTGGGCCCTTTGAGTATCTCAGTGCACAGTAAGGATAGTGTCTATAATCTCATTGGCAAGCGCGTCCCCTGGAGTTCTCTGCCCTGTATCAAAGTATGGGTTTGACGGATTGCATTATGACCAAGTCCTTTCAGCCAAGACATGTCTTGGACCCAGCCTAGGACCCTCTCAAGGAATCGCACAGGACATTTTATACTTTGACTGGGCCATCTTGACATACTGGAATGGTGCGTTATGAAGTAGCATTAGCGCCGGGCCTTGAATCAGTCGCCAGTCCCCCATTCACCCAGAGTGGACGGTTGTGTTTTAAACAGCCTGGCTACATGTCCAGGTTATATTTAGTCAACACACCCCAGAGTGCCTGGTGACACTGACCCTCACCATCTGCCTCCTCACGCTCCATCGTTTCTCCTCTGCCTCACCATCGTAGACGTGCCAACACACACACACACACACACACTCGCTCGCGCTTCATCCATGTACATTCACATACGCACATGTCATGACGTTGCCATGTCAACGGCTACTCCCTTTGAGACCCAGGGGAACTTAAGAGGCCCGTAACGGGGGGTGTGGCATACAGACATGTAAACACACACACACACACACACACACACACACACACACACACACACACACACACACACACACACACACACGCAAACATACACACACACACACACACACACACACGCACACACACATCAACCACCCTGCTGTACTCGGCCCCTGTGCATCTCCTCATTATATTTCAGAAAGAAGCATATTTAAGTGTGCCGTATTGATGTCCTGTAGACAACAGCACACACACTAGTAGTGGTGGTAACTGAGCCCAAGAGTTTTAATGAACCACTGTGTGTGTGTGTGTGTGTGTGTGTGTGTGTGTGTGTGTGTGTGTGTGTGTGTGTGTGTGTGTGTGCGTGTGTGTGTGTGTGTGTGTGTGTAAGCCACAGACCGACGGTACCCCCAGTCTGATGCTTGCTGACGTGCCCCACATCGTTCCTGCACATTGTCCTCTGGATGGAAATCAAATTGAAAGCATGGCGTCTGTGCGCGCCAACATCTTGCTGTGAGAAAGAGAGAGAGCATTTTGTGATATAAACAGTATATGAAATATAATGTTGAGTTTGTTGAAACATTATGCCATGTTAAGTCCTGCTGGAGTGGACCGTTGCCTGGAGTTACAGAGCAGGGACTTACAGCATGGGGGGGTGGTGGAGAGGATGGCTCCTGATGAATATGTATGTTGCCAGAGAGGCAGAGTGACAGTGCAGCCTAGCGGTAAAGAACTGGCGCCTCACACTCTGCATCCCCCCCCCCCCCAGCCCAAAGCACTGACCAAGGACCTGCTCTCTCTCTCTCTCTCTCTCTCTCTCTCTCTCTCTCTCTCTCTCTCTCTCTCTCTCTCTCTCTCTCTCTCTCTCTCTCTTTGTCCTCTCCCATTTCTCTCTCTCGCTCTCTTTTTTTTGTCCTCTCCCATTTCTCTCTCTCTGTGTGTGTGTGTGTGTGTGTGTGTGTGTGTGTGTGTTAGCTTGTTCCTGTACTAAGACACTGCACGTAGGCACCAGTCGTTCCTGCACACCATGGAGAGGAACCACTATAAACTCACACAAACCCCTCTGTGTCTCCAAGTCTGGGGGAAGGGTTTGGCAGCCACACCACTGCCTGCTTTTGGCGTGCATCTCCTCCACCCCTCTAAATGACACCCCTCCCCTTCCCCCCTCTCCTCCTTTTTCTCTTTTCATCCCTCTCTCTACTAGACCAGCTGCACATATAGACTGGGACACACTTCATGCAAGCTATGGATTGAAAAAACGGAGAAAAAAACGGAGAAAAAAACGGAGAAACGTTGGTCAACACATATACGATCGTCTTCCACTGGGTTTATTTTTCTTTTTTTAAACAAACTTTAGAAAAGGGGTTGTGATTTCAAAATGTACATATAAAAACATTTATATATATATTTATACATTTACGTGTGTTTATATTGATATGTCTGTGTTATTGTCTGCGTTTGTGTGATGAGGGGAGATTCAGGAGACACCGTTTCCCTTGCCCCTGTCCTGTCTCCTACACAACATTGTCGTGATCCTAGCCAATCAGCAACAATGAAGTGGTGTTATACCTGGGAAGGGGGGTGGGGCCTCAGTGTGTGTGTGTGTGTGTGTGTGTGTGTGTTTGTGTAGGGGTGTTGAGGGGGGGGGGGGGGGGGGTCCAGGGTCAAACCTTCAGCATGCCTCCTACCAGTCTGGGTCTGTCTCCGTACCCTCCCCCTCCCTCATCTGCACCTGTCCGGAGCCGCCCCTTACTGCCATGTGACCGGACACCAAACCCCAGAAGGCACTGCTCTCACAGTGAGACCCAAAGGACGTCACAGCCACAGGGGGGGGTGGGGGGGTGGGGGGGAGGGTCCCAGGGGGGGGGAGGGTCCCAGTGTCCCACACCTGCCAAAACGACTGTGGGGGCTTCGCGGACCCAAAGAGGCGTAGTAGGGGATGGATTTTCCAGGTTTTTTCCGTTTGGATCGATCAACACCCGATCGCTGTCCTTGAATCCTCTCCTCTGGCGGACGGACGGGGGTGAAGGGACGGAGAGGGGGACATGCCGCCGGCTCCGCCATGACATCGACCCGTCACCGATCATTGTCTCCCAGCCCCGCGGACTCACTCTCACTTCAAGTTGACTCACTCAATCAGATAACCGCCAACGGCTAAAGCACGCTGCGTTATTCCAACACACACACACACACACACACACACACACACACACACACACACACACACACACACACACACACACACATACACACACCATTGAGATAAAACACTTAATACAGTACACATTCCGAGCGAGAGAGAGAGAGAGAGAGAGAGAGAGAGAGAGAGCGAGAGAGAGAGAGAGAGAGAGAGCGAGAGAGAGAGAGAGAGAGAGAGAGAGAGAGAGAGAGAGAGAGAGAGAGAGAGAGAGAGAGAGAGAGAGAGACAGAGACAGAGACAGAGACAGAGACAGAGACAGAAACAGAGTCAGACAGACACAGAGACAGAGACATAGAGGGTAAGAGAGAGAGAGAAAAACAGATTGCGTGTGCTATGTTCGTCAGGTATGATGAAGAGTTGTCAATGGGTGAGAGTGTGTGGGTGGGGCACCTGCTGAAAGCCACTTTCTAATTGGCTGAGGGGAGTTTTGACGGACACGTATGTCCCTCCCACTGGCTGGCTGCGGAGTGTGTTTGTAGGTATGTCTGCATGTATGCATGTGTGCCCGTTGGTGTGTACAGGAGAGACGACTGACGGAGAGCCAAAGACTCAGCCTCTAACTCTAGCCCAATGAGCTCGCAGCCCCCGCACGCACACACACTCCCCGCACACACGCGCGCGCGGTCGGCGCCGGCTTAGCCCGCGATTCGACGCTGGGACACGGAGAGGGAGGCAGCGCGTGGCATAGAGGGAGCCGAGTGAGAGTGAGGGAGCGCGAGGAGAGAGGAACAGAGAGAGAGGGAGAGAGAGCGGCAGTGAGCACGGCCAACATGGCATCCGATCCAGGGCTCTTAGCCATGCTCCTATGGACTATATCTACACAGGCTCTGGGCTCTGCTGGAACTAACAGTAACGAAGGTAAGGGCTGGAGTGTGTGTGTGTGTGTGTGTGTGTGTGTGTGTGTGTTTGGACTGTGTGTCGGCATCCTTCACAGAGTTAAATAATCCCGTCTTTCGGACTTGTCTGAGGAATAAGTTTTGCACAGGTACCGTCGCAGTTGCAGCCAACGTTTTGACGATAAGACAAGCAAAACCATTGCGCTCCCTCACAGGCATGTGTATTTCTATAACGGGTGCATACGTTCTATGATCAAAAGCCAGTGTGGTGAATGTGTGTCAAAGTTTCCCCTGGAAAATGGGAAAAGTCGGCGGCAAGCGCTATGCAGCCTGTGTGCTTGCGTGCGTGAACTAATTTTGACATTGCTTGTGTTGCCTGGATTCCGTGTGAGCTGGTATCAGGGCATTTGTGTGTACGAAGGAGTTGTGCTGCGTGTGTGTGTGTATGTGTGTGTGTGTGTGTGTGTGTGTGTGATTTGCTGTGCGTATGTTCAGGCGGTTGTCTTTGTGTGTGTG
>JAPMUY010000507.1:1105000-1112500 GCA_026901105.3 Galaxias olidus | reverse complement strand
ATCCCCAAAGCCACCGTGATCCACCCGTGATGGATCTCCCTCGTGCCGGCAGTGTTTCCATAAGGAAATAATGCATTTTACAGCCGGTAATCTGTCCATAAATCACAGGCCTAATGGGATTATTAAAATAGGGAGAGGAGAGGGGAGCCATGGCGCACGCGATCCCACGCGCAAACCTCGCACGCAACACCCACGCAGACACTTACAGGAAGAACCCCACACCAAAGGAAAACGTGCTTGATACAGTAAAAAGTGTGCGTGTGTGTGTGTGTGTGTGGAGAGTGTGTGTGTGTGTGTGTGTGTGTGTGTGTGTGTGTGTGTGTGTGTGTGTGTGTGTGCATGTGTGTGTGTGTGTGTGTGTGTGTGTGTGTGGGGAGAGTGTGTGTCTGTTTCCCAAACACACATTCCAGCACAGCGATTTAACAAAGTCATCTCAGCACAATGATATTAATGCCTGGCACACGAAGGCCATTACTCTTAACAGAGCTTAAGCATTCATAATGCATAACCTCAACTCACGCAGGGCGATGGGGACGGGAAGCGGGAAGGAGAGAAGGAAAGAAGGAAGGAGGGAGGAAAGGAAGGAGGGAGGGGGAGACGAGGAAAAATAAATCAATGAAACGGAGAGGGATCTTTTGGCTGGGTAGATTTATGAGATACATTTCCGACTCTTGCATCAGTTACCCAGGTCCCTGGATTGGTGGGGGGGGTGGGGGTGACTAAGGCACGCTCCACTCAACCAGAGGACAGAGATCACGCGCTCCGTCCGTCTGAGGGAGAGCAGGAATCTCTCGCTCCACTCGCGCCGCGGAGGTTTCTCCACCTCCAGAGAGAGGGAAAGCGTTCCCATCAGCCCACATCAGGGAATCAGCCCCTCCTCCTTTTCCTCTCCATTTTCAACATCCCTCACTTTGCAACCGTCTCCTTTCGCCAAAGAAACTGAAATGCAACGCAGGGTTCACGGTAAATCTGCTGTTTTCGAGGGCCGCACACACACACACACACACGGGTCTCGATAGAACGACGCGTCGCTGCTTCAACCCAAAGTCAGAAAGTTAGAGTCGAAACACCCAAACACCCTTTGTCTGCGAACGGGAAGAAACAAACGGATTAATCTGACAGCATGCCATGGCGCAGGGGATAAGCGTTTATCCTTAAGATAGGGAGTCACACTCCGGCGGTCCCTTCTCTCTTCCGTGTGCTGTGTTGTTGTTTATCCACGGGGCTGTTTCATTGGGTGACCCTAAAAATGGCGGCGCGCGGCGAGTAGCGGTGTCTCCACGCGGACAGCTGGTGGCTGCGTGTGGCGACTCAGTCAGCCGTGCAGCGTCAGAACTTAGCGCTGCCTGGCTGCACTCACACACACACACACACACACACACACACACACACACACACACACACACACACACACACACACACACACACACACACACACACACACACACACACACTGCACACCACACACACACACACACACACACACACACACACATATACACACACACTGCACCCACACTCACACTCACTCACACACTGCACCCACAGACTCAAACACAGTACACAAACACACACACACACACACACACACAGCACACACACATATCCAAACATACATTATTTTGACACAACATGCCTTTGTAGTATACTGCTCGTGCTATGAACCGCACATATCGTTTTTTTAGGGTGACATTGAATAAAAGGGATTTGTAAATACACAACGGCACCATACTATCAAACTGAATGACCGGGGAAATAAACCTATTTCTAAATCATAATCATAATAATAATAGTCGTAGTAATAATAATAATAATAATAATAATAATGATAATTGTGATAATAATAATAATAATGAAGCTTGATTTGTTTTTTTCTGGTTAAATTTTTATTGAAATCAATTGAATGGATGGCCTCGAAATTATATAGAGTTCTCTTGTATTGTGTCCTGTGGTAAACTGAATCAGGCAGATCCTTACCTCACGTAAAATCTGATGAGAAGATATGCGCTACTGAAACTAACACTGTCTAACACTCACTGAGATGGCATACCGGAAAGAATTTGACAAATTGCACCATGCAGGGTACATCTTTTTTTACGCTTTTGGAATCAACACACACACAAAAAAAATTGATTTCCACCTGGCTACAAAACAATTTTTCTTTGTAAAACGTATCTGACACATGATTTAAAATACTTCCAAGGATTTGAACTCGGTTTCCTTTATTCTGCTGTCCTTAACGGATCAAAGGGATCAGCCGAAGGAAAGGTGTTTGTTAGAAAGTGTGGCCCCTTGACACGAAGCGAGTGATGAAGTAGTGTCTGAAGGAGGTGAAATAAAGATCGACGCCGTCCTGGCTAGGAGTGGGGCTGACAGCACAAGGTCCGGAGATAAGTGAGAGAGAGGCCAAATAAAGAATAGATAGCATATCATTTATTAAAGAGGCCTGTGGACCCACTGCTGTGAAAACGGAGAGAGAGGGTCTCGGGCTGGAAAGTTGAGTGTGTATGGATGAACCATCACTGCGAGTTTCACCCTCTCTTCTCTCTCTTCTTGGTCTCGGTCTCTTCATACTCTCTGGCTCCCTCACAGAGACCAGCTGACCTCTCCCTGAACTCCCCAAAACCATGAATCAATAAGCGGGGCCGTGGTGTACTTCGTTAGATTGAATATGGGCTGTCCACCTCACACTGCCAGGTTGGCGACTGTAGCAGCGGCTCTCCTCCCCGGCTTAACGAACGCGCTTCGGCGCTGACACATCGGCTGCCATCTTGGAGGTTTGCATCTTCGGCGTACGTTAGTTTGGGAGCGTTCCTTATTCTTTCTTTCTTCTTCTTCCTCTCCTGCTGTCTATTAATAGCTCTGCATACCTCTCCTCCTCCTCCTCCTCCTCCTCCTCCTTCTGTGATCCCTCGCAGGTTTTCCCTAAGGGACCCAGGACTGGGCGGCGGGATGCCCAGCTATATGCTGCTCCCCCCTGGGACAGAATGGAGGCTTGCTGCCCTGTAGCATCTCCTATCCTGCAGCAAAGATAATGCCTCGCGACTAACGACGTACAAAGCAGGCCGGCTAATCCCTGCCAACATCCTCTCGCTGAAACAACTCGCGGCCAATTGTTTTCTTTGGAACATCCAAACGTTTGCTTGTTTGTTTGTTTGTTTGTTTGTTTGCTTAGGGACAGCTAAAAGAGAAGAGAAGCGGGGAGACACAGAAAATCAATTGAGTCGCCACACACAGCTTGGTGATAGCCGGCAGCCATTTCCAGCCCCGGGTATAATTTGCATGTGGCGTCCGTCTTTGGTGAGGACTTCAAGGAGTCTCCATGAGATGGACCGGCTGAGGGAGTGTTAGGGTGGGGCCCTGTTGATATGAGTCGTGTGGCGGTTCTGGTGTGGGAGCCGGGCCCCCAAGGACTGCTGGTGTTGGTTCTGTGCACCCGCTCTCCCTCGTCCGTCTCCCAAGAGTCCCTCCCTCGCTCACGACAGAGAGGAGGATGAAAGGGGTGGGGGTTAACGGGGGATTGGAGGGGGGAGGGGAGGGGAGGGGACGAGAGGGGGAGAGGGGGGCTGTACCACAGAGGGGTAAACAGACTCCCCGCAGACTCTCCCTCTGTTTCTCTACCCTTCTTTTTCCTTCCCTTGTTTTTTTTTCTCTCTCTTCATTTTTTCTTAAACCTCTTTAGGCAAGTTTTCTTTATTCTACAAAAGAAAAACTAGCCAAGGACAAAATGCTTACACCACACAGAAGAGGGGAGTGGGGCACGAAAGAAAAAGAGAGAAAGAGGAGTGGAGGAGCACGGGGCGGGATGGGAAGGCCGAAATGTTCCTGAAGTCGGGGAGAAGAAAAGGCGTTGAGGATTTAATGAGCCGTTTTAACGGGTGGGTTAGGGTTAGGGTTAGGGTTAGGGTTAGGGTTAGGGTTTAGGGTTAGGATTAGGGTAACGGGGAGGCAGGCAGATGACAGGTGAAGGGAGCGGAGTCCGGTGTAATGTAGATCAGTAGATCATGGCGGAGGATCTCCTGTAGCACGACACCCTTCGGCGCTCCTCTTCTTCATCTACACCTCGCCACAATCACCGACACCAGTCTCAAGGTTTTTAATAAAAGAAAACGTTTGTTAAAGACTCTGCGAGTCTGAGGTATCCCTCTTTCATCGACAGTAAGAGGTATGTCAATGGCTCCCTTTGAGTCGTTTTGTCACCCCTTCTGCTGTACACAAGAACACACAGTGAGATATGTCTGAGTGCTGGCAAGTGATTCATTCAGTTTCCCTCATAATTGGCTGGTAGGGAATTGAATGCTGGGCCGTACAAAAACAAGGCCTTATTAGAAAAGGGAGAAAAAGCCCAACACATGTTCAAGTGGCTGTGGCTGTCTGAGCGAGTGTGAGGGAGTGTTTGAGGCGGGCGGACGGTGGGGCTCCGCGCTCTCATCTCCCGGGGCTTTCATCCTCTCTTTGGCTGGGAGTTCTGATGGGGAGCGCTAGAGAGGAGCGAGGAGACGCTCGTTAGGGAAGGGAGGTGTTGATGAGACAATTACAGGGCTGTCATAGGCCCTGTCTGCCCAGGAGACTGCGGACCTTTAACTGGGCGTGTGTGCGCGTGCGTGTGTGTGTGTGTGTGTGTGTGTGTGTGCGTGTGTGTGTGTGTGTGCGTGCGTGCGTGTGTGTGCGTGTGTATGTGTGAGAGAGTGCGAGTTTGGCCTCGCCGTGCACACCCTCTGCCTCTGCCTCATGGAAATTGTGTTTTTTAGAGCCGTGCGTTCAAAGAAAGTGCCTGTGATGTTCCCTTGTGAAACGTATAGCTTTGTCTTTCGGGGAGGGAAATGAGTTTCCGAATTGCTCGCTCTCTAGGCCCATTTCTTTCCTCCCGTTTTTCCTTTTCCCCCGGATTTTAAACGGTGCACTGTTGTTGTGTTCGTCGCCGTGGAGGCTCGGCGCTGCAGGCTGCAAACTCCACTTCCTCCGCGGACCATAATTCACCGGGGCTGTCTGGAGACACACGCCCATTCAGCCTGCCATGACCAAACCCGGGAGAAAAAGGGAGAGAGAGGGAGAAAGAAAGACGGAGAGAGAGAGAGAGAGAGAGAGAGAGAGAGAGAGAGAGAGAGAGAGAGAGAGAGAGAGAGAGAGAGAGAGAGAGAGAGAGAGAGAGAGAGAGAGAGAGAGAGAGAGAGAGAGAGAGAGAGAGAGAGAGAGAAAAGGGCGGGGGCGGGGGGGGGGGGTGCGGTTGCTTTTTCAGGCCAAAGCCCCTCTCTGCTTTGATACATTCTCCCGTCCTAAGCAGCCACAGGCACACAAACACAAACACACAATACACTGCCACCCTGTGCACACACACACACACACACACACACCCAAACCTGCCACACACACACATTGTCACAGGGCGAGGGAAAGTAATGGCTGAGAAAGTTGACCACTGCCCTGGGAAATATGTACCATGTCTCTCAGCTGGGCAAAAAACAACCTTTCAGACGGCAGACAGCTTTTTCATTTGGCACTCTCCAAGATATGGAGAAGTGTGCTGGAGAATTGAAGGAGAGAGAGAGAGAGGGGGGGGGGGGGGGGGGGGGGGGGGGGGAGAGAGAGAGGGGGGGGGGTTGTGTGTTTGCCTCTCTGTGTTATGAAGAGAAAGCTGCGAAAGATGAACAAACTCAATTTCAAGGCCAGAGTCCTCGAGGAGAAGCACTTGGCTCCCTCCAGCGCAGTCTGTAACCCCCTCACTGCTGGGTGGGACGGGGGGGGGGGGCAGCTGCTGTACTCTGGCTGGGCCACCCCCAGACTGTAACTCCCTCACTGCTGGGTGGGACAGGGGGCAGCTGCTCTACTCTGGCTAGGCCACCCCAGACTGTAACCCTCACTGCTGGGTGGGACGGGGGGCTGCTCTACTCTGGGGCCACCCCCAGGGGGGGGGGGCAGCTGCTGTACTCTGGCTAGGCCACCCCCAGACTGTAACCCCCTCACTGCTGGGTGGGACAGGTCACCCCGGGAACCTGTTCCAAGGTGCCCTAATGGTGACCCCACACAACGCCGCTGTTACTTTCACTGCTTTTGCTACCGATCAACCCCCACTGCGTTCCTGTTGCCTCCCACGTTCTCTGGTGGAACGCCGAGTCTATTTCGGTTTGTTCTTCCACTGAGGAGGAGACGCCGTGTGACAGACAGGACAACTAACAGCCTAATTATGACCGTCTTCACGACGCGTGTACTTCCCTGTTTGTGTCAAATTAAAGCCGGACGGCGGACATGTAGCGATTCGTCTCCCGGTCGTCCTTCCCAAAGCCACAGAAAATCAGACAAGCCACTTCCACTATCCTCACAGACAGGGAGTGTCTGTACCATGCGATGGGGAGAAAAAAAAGGAAATGAATCCCGCCGGGAGTTGGATCTTAGGCTTCGTGTGACGTCCCTCTTTTTTCTCCCGGTATGTTTTCCTTGTTCTTGTTGCTGTAATAACACCGCAGGCAGGGCCCAGAAGTCCCCCGGCAAATTGGAGAAATATTAAAGCCTCTCCCACTGCCCTGCTACTTCATAATGTCACTTTGCCCCCCCCCCCCCATCCCCCGCCCCTTCCCGCAACGATGGCCGACACTGAAGGCGAGCGTAATGGTGACATCTATTTGTGACCTTGGACGGGAGTCTGGGGCCAGCGTATCATCAACACGAGGCAATGGGACGCCGGCACCCTGAGGGAGGGAGGGGGGGAGGGAGGGAGGGAGGGAGAGGGGGCGAGAGAGAGCAGGACTGCAGTGCCATCTGTCTCTGTGCTCTGACCCACTGCCCTCCTCCACTCCCGCACGCCCAAATTAGGACCGGTGACACGCTGGCTAATGACCACACGCGGGAGAGAGAGAGAGAGAGAGAGAGAGAGAGAGAGAGAGAGAGAGAGAGAGAGAGAGAGAGAGAGAGAGAGAGAGAGAGAGAGAGAGAGAGAGAGAGAGAGAGAGAGAGAGAGAGAGAGAGAGAGAGAGAGAGAGAGAGAGAGAGAGAGAGAGAGAGAGAGAGAGAGAGAGAGAGAGAGAGAGAGAGAGAGAGAGAGAGAGAGAGAGAGAGAGAGAGAGGGAGAGAGAGAGAGAGAGAGAGAGAGAGAGAGAGAGAGAGAGAGAGAGAGAGAGAGAGGGAGGGTAGCTGGGAGAGGGTAAATATGCAAAAAACCAAAAGCACTAGTGAGGGATGGAGGAGCTGCAAGATGGATGCCGGAAGGTTGGTTAGGAAATGAAGAGGAGGGTTAAAGGAGGCAGAGTGAAGGAGGGACAGTGGAAGAGAGGGAGAGAGAGGGGGGGTTGTGAGTAGGTGGGTGGGAGGGTGGTGGGGGGGGGGGGCGAAAGAAGAGGTGTGAAGTGTTTTCATAAGCTCATTCTAATGTGTGGAACATCAGCTGGCTTGCCGATCAGCCCTGCGGCGAACATCCACTCCCTCAGAGTGGCAGGCGCGGCTGGTGCCAACACTTGGCATGACACATACACACGCACATGCATACATATGAACACATCCACACAT
>JAPMUY010000507.1:1040000-1092500 GCA_026901105.3 Galaxias olidus | reverse complement strand
GAGTCAAGCTACGACTTTGGCTGAGAGCACGAGTCTCTCTCTCTCTCTCACTCTCTCTCTCGCTCTCTGTGTTTGTGTGTGAAGGGTTGCGTGATGTGCCGTTAAAAGTGTCACAACGAGGGAAGGAGGGAGAGACAGAGGCAAAGAGTAAGCGAGAGGGAAACTGCTCGTCTGTGGCTAGCACGCTGGGCGACAGCCCCCCCTCGTCACACACCAGCGTAGTCCAAAACAACGAGAGTGTGTCTCTAGGTGTGTGTGTGTGTGTGTGTGTGTGTGTGTGTGTGTGCGTCTCAGGCCCCCCTAACAAGTTGAGAATAGAGCAGCGTGTCCCGTACAGTGAGAGCGATGGAGGACACACTGATATGGGACACACACATTTAGACTGGTCACACTCGCTCACATCAGCCGGCCTGCTCAGCCATGGTAGAGAGGACGAGAGGGAGGGAGAGAGAGAGAGAGAGAGAGAGAGAGAGAGAGAGAGAGGGAGGGAGAGAGAGAGAGACTCCACCACGTTTTGTGTTAGCTCTCTCTGGCTCATTCAACCAGATATAGCTCACAATCCCTGGTTCTGAATTGTGCCTAGATAACCGTGTCTCTCAGATGTTGCGGATGAGTAAATATTCATAACTCACAGCTCCATCTCTCTGCAAAAAACATCCCGATGATAAAGGGTTCCATTAACACAGTTTTTTGTCACACACACATACGTGGAAATGTTTACTGATGAGTATAGGGTAAAACGCTACAGCTATCTGTTTTTTTAAATGTCTACCCCTTTTTGCATTAAATGAATAGCAATGCTTGAAGCACAGGAAGCGTAGCGAAACCAGCCTATTGATCATGCATTAGCAATGTGCAGATAATAATTGGCTAATATGCTAAACAGGCCTACGATATTAGCTGGCTGCTTGCTGGTAATTCCTACCAACGGGATATTTGCATGCGGTAAATTTTAAAACCCTTTTTTAA
Source organism: Galaxias olidus (assembly GCA_026901105.3). Lineage (NCBI taxonomy): Eukaryota > Metazoa > Chordata > Actinopteri > Galaxiiformes > Galaxiidae > Galaxias > Galaxias olidus. The sequence goes on along the minus strand of JAPMUY010000507.1, from coordinate 1,091,531 downwards.
TTTGGACCTTTCCCTTGTTCCAATCGAAGAGTTTGACCAACGAGCAACACTAGATTTAGGTGATTTAGTTACACCAGTTCAGTAGTTTGGAAAATCCAGTATTGATATTCTGTTTGTCTACTTAGAAATGCAGGGCACTCTTTTGTTGTCATTTTCTGACATTCTGTCTGTATTTATAAATGCAGGGCAATTTTATGACTATTCCGCTAAGCCACTCAAGTATAGCTATTTGAGCAACATTTAATATGTATGTTCTCTCTCTCTCTCTCTCTCTGTGTGTGTGTGTGTGTGTGTGTGTGTGTGTGTGTGTGTGTGTGTGTGTGTGTGTGTGTGTGTGTGTGTGTGTGTGTGTGTGTGTGTGTGTCTGAGCAGCCATCCCACGACAGCGTCTGGCAGCTCTTGTAATTTGTCACTTTTCCCTCTTAAGCAGACAACAATTATGTGCTCCCCTAGACATGTTGGGATGGGGGATTGTTCAGGGCCTCTCTGACTCCACTGTCAAGAAACTCTCCACCCTGTCACTCAGACCGTCAAGAGAGGAGTGGAGAAAAAAGAGAGGGAACAAGTTGAAGAAAAAGGAGAGAAACAGACATCATAGGAAGATAGAGAAAGAGAGGGAGAGAGGAAGGTAAGGAAGAGCAGAGAAAAAAAGGAGGATGACAGCCTGACACATAATGTGATCGTTATCTGTCAATGCGGCGCCGCGGAAAATATCACGCGTCTACGCTTCCCGCCGACACGGAGGGTTTGAATATTCCTATAATCTATATTTATTTGAACACACAAAGACGAGTTATCCTGGAGGGAGCCTTTTCACACACACTGTCCTTTCACTGGCCTGTCAACAGCCCCCCCCACCCCCCCCCCCACCCCCCACCCCCTCCCACCCCCGCTCACTCAGACATTTCAGAGCAGTGTGTGTGCGTGTGTGTGCGTGTGTGTGCGCGTGTGTGTGTGTGTGTGTGCGTGTGTGTGCGTGTGTGTGTGTGTGTGTGCGTGCGTGTGTGTGCGTGTGTGTGTGTGTGTGTGTGTGTGTGTGTGTGTGTGTGTGTGTGTGTGTGTGTGTGTGTGTGTGCGTGCGTGCGTGAGCACGTGCACCCCACTCAGAGAGAGTGACGGGGTGAGGCACCTCCAGCACCTCTGGGTCCCTGAGGTCCGGAGAGATGAAAGCGCCTGGCACTGATCCAGTAGGCTGACATATGGATCCCCTCCAGCAATATTAAAAGCAATTATTCATGTCAAAGGACACCCTCAGCTATTGGCTGAGATGGAAATACTTGAGGGATCGGCCCTTTTATTAAACAAATGGAAGCGATGAAGGGGGATTTTTCCATGCTAAGATTATAAAATGGTGTGACTTGTAAACGTATCAATCAAGTGATGGCGGGTTTTTGTTAAGAGGCATATGATTAAGACGCATTAACGGACGGAGGAGCCGATGGTTTTGGTGCATGGGGATTCCATTAGCGTGCTGGCTCACAGCCTCTTGAGCGGATCATGATATCCATAATGGCTGTCAGAGTCCACCCTGGTGGCTCTGGAGTGTCCCGGCGAGAGAGAGGGAAGGGGAGCCGCTCTCCGGAGAGAGATGAAAATGAAGTCATCAAATTAGTTCGGGCCGTCTGTGAAGGGAAATAAACAGCTCGTGATCAACAACGCACACACACACGCACACACACACACACACACACACACACACACACACACACACACACACACACACACACACACACACACACACACACACACACACATTGAGGTGGCTTACCTGCACACGGGCGTACACACAGACACGGGTACTGTACATACACATATTCACACCACATTCAGGGATATTCCTTTATTCCACCTGAGAGACCAACGATGATTTCACTTTTTGTGTGAATTATAATTTGTTATATTTGGGTGAGGTGTCTAACGTGTAACCGGAAGTCTTCTTTCTAACCAGGATGTAAGGATGTGTTTACTCCCACTATTTTACAGAACAATAAATGCACATGAATATTAACGTAGCATTGAAAGCAGTCTCACTGTGCCCCGTTGACCGAATTGACATGTGCCAAATAACAAAAGAAAATCATAAAATAAACACAGTAATAATAAAGAATCACAATCCTTTGATAACAGAGGCAGCTGCTGACTGCTGCTGGCACTATATGGGGAGCGGGTGTGTGTGTGTGTGTGTGTGTGTGTGTGTGTGTGTGTGTGTGTGTGTGTGTGTGTGTGTGTGTGTGTGTGTGTGTGTGTGTGTGTGTGTGTGTGTGTGTGTGTGTTGTGTGTGTGTGTGTGTGTGTTGTGTGTGTGCCAAGACTAATTAGTCGTCTTTGTTTGTTGGGTCTGCTCCTCATTGTGGAGAGTAGCGAGGCCTTCCATTGGTCAGTTCGTCAGACGAGGAATTGATTGGCGAGGAGAGGGGAGACAGGGAGCGAGGAGAGCAGAGCAGAAGGAGACTCATTTAAAAGGCTGTCTCACACTGCTCATCCATTGCAACGGAGCCAGAGTGAGCAGTGGAGGAGAGAGACGGAGAGGGGGAGCCAGAGAGGGATAGTGAGAGTGAGCAGTGGAGGAGAGATGGAGAGGGGGAGCCAGAGAGGGATAGTGAGAGTGAGCAGTGGGGGAGAGAGACGGAGAGGGGGAGCCAGAGAGGGATAGTGAGAGTGAGCAGTGGAGGAGAGATGGAGAGGGGGAGCCAGAGAGGGATAGTGAGAGTGAGCAGTGGGGGAGAGATGGAGAGGGGGAGCCAGAGAGGGATAGTGAGAGTGAGCAGTGGAGGAGAGAGAGGAGAGGGGGAGCCAGAGAGGGATAGTGAGAGTAGTGAGAGTGGAGAGGGGGAGCCAGAGAGGGATGGAGGGAGAGATGGAGAGGGGGAGCCAGAGAGGGATAGTGAGAGTGAGCAGTGGAGGAGAGATGGAGAGGGGGAGCCAGAGAGGGATAGTGAGAGTGAGCAGTGGAGGAGAGATGGAGAGGGGGAGCCAGAGAGGGATAGTGAGAGTGAGCAGTGGAGGAGAGAGGAGAGGGGGAGCCAGAGAGGGATAGTGAGAGTGAGCAGTGGGGGAGAGATGGAGAGGGGGAGCCAGAGAGGGATAGTGAGCGAGAGGGAGCAGGGGGAAGGGGCGGGGGACGGACGGACGGCAGAATGAATCATATCTTAGCCAGACAAGTCCCCGTCGTCGTGACGCTGGCGTTTCCATCCAATCTTTGCTGCCTCGGCTCGCCACAGCTGTTTCTACACAGCTGGTGCTGAACGTTATTCAGAGACGTCAGGGGGGGGGGCGGCTCTGAAGCCTAACAAACTACACACGCAGATCTACCTGTGTCTGTGCCTCGGGCCTGTTTGAACTGCAGCGGCAACAACAGAGTAATAATAGGCACGACGCATGTTCGTCTCTGGGAGCCTCACGCGTCCATACGTTTACGTGCTCAGGCACACACACACACACACGCTGTCAATCACTGTCAATCACTGTCAATCTCTCTCTCTCTCTTGGTGTGTGTGTGCGCCCCCCTTGGCCCGCTGTCATGGAGCGGCCCAGCGTGTAGGGGCTATTAGAGAGGACAGTCAGAGGACGCCCTCCATGATAGCGGCTCCCTGAGCGTCTGACGGGGGCCCGGGCTCCTCAGCAGACCACTTCCCTCCCCCCGACGGCTTGTTGTGCTAAACGTCATCAACCACAATCGACTCTCTCTGTGTGTGTGTGTGTGTGTGTGTGTGCTCCCGTGTGTGTGTGTGCGTGAACTCTCTCTCTCTCTGTGTGTTGTGTGTGTGTGTGTGTGTGTGTGTGTGTGTGTGTGTGTGTGTGTGTGTGTGTGTGTGTGCATGCGTGCGTGTGTCTGTGTCTGTGCGTGTGCGTGTGTGTGTGTGTGTGTTTATGTTGGAGCAAATAGGCATGCGTATCAGAGTGTGTGTGTCTTTGTGTCCTGAAGTGTGATGACTGTTACAAAACCGCATTACAGAACTGCTGTTCACGCTTGGCAAACGTATGCATCTGACACAGCCTCCCCGTCTGAAAGAAGTGAATCCACTCTACCGCATACAGTCATCGACAACACCCTCTTTCGGCTATGGGACTTGATGAACAGAGAACGTTTAGCTTGTCCTTTGTGGCAGCGCTGGCTTTTAAGACGCTGGTCTTTGTAGTCTAATGCAGTGTGAATGGAGGCAGCATCCAGCTGTGGCCACATTAACTCAGTGTGGCTCCTGCCTTTGTTCCATCTCTCAGAGCACTCTCTGTTCTTTCAGATATATAAATAATCAAAAAAGAAGAAAAAAAAAACACACAACACAGTTGATTCATTTCCCCTCTGATGCGTCGCAGCAACCGCTTCCCTTGGAAAGAAAATTAAAACAAAATGATTGTCTGCCCTATCGCCGCCACCTCTCTCTCTCTATGTACGTCTCTCTCACATCACAGACTCTCTGATCTCTTTTTTTCTCCCCTTTTGCTAATATTTGGTCTAAATGCACCTGGCTCCGTCCTGTAACTTTTGGGTCCCCCCCCCCAACGCTCTCAGCTCTTTCAGCCACAGTTAACACAGTGACAGCCATTAAATCGGCTAATTAACACCCATTTAATGCTCATTAACCAGGATGCATTTGTCGCCTTTGATTTGTAATTACCAGGCCTTTTTTCACGAGGCAAACATGGCGGCGCGTTCTATTTGTGATGCCTTCATCAATACCATTGATTTGAACCAAAATGAGAGGGCATAGCTCGCTAAAGGTGGAAAGTTGAGAAGGTGAGGAACATCTGTAATTTTCTTTGACGGCTCTAATTTACTAAAAGCATGTGTTGAAACGTTCTAAACACATAAATATACTTGTACTTTGTATGTCTGTCCAAATAAAGAAATGTAGGGGTCAGGTTGACCATGTTTTTTCTTCAACTGAGTGAAAGGACCATGCACCATTAACACATAACTATTATACTTTTCATTGCTGTTAAATATATCTTTTTCAGCAGTTTTTCGTTTCTTCTAATTCAGTCACATAATGAATTGGTTAATGGTTCACTTTTAATGGCTTTGACCTTAATAATGAACATGGGGCACAGTGTGGGGATAAACACACGCTTTCACCCTGTAGACAGCTTCAAACTGGGCCTTTGTCACCAGGGGCGATGCTGAACATTTCTTCTAGGAGTTTGGCCTTCGTGTTAGCAAACCTAATGTGGTTTTGTTTCTGTTTTAGCCCATTCACAATGTTTGTTCTTGAAAATGTGCAGTTTAATATGCAATTCCAAATTGATACATAGTATTCTATGCATACTCACCATACTTAAACTTAACACATGGGTTAGAGAACAACTCTAAGGACCTTTTTGACTTTTGACAAAATCTGTGTATCTAACCGAATGTCGAGCAACATTTGTTCTTAACAAATCTTTGGATGAAATAAACACTTCAAGCAGCTTTTCCTGAGGGGCAAAAGTTTCTTGTGTTTAGGGATTATACAAATGAAGTTTTCAAGAGTGCAGACACAGAAAGTAAATCAGGTCATGAACCCAGACCATCTTCACCAGACATCATCGAAGAGACCAATATCACTATCAGTGCCATAGTTCATTATTATCATTTAAACACTTTGTTTAAAACTTCAGAAGACAATAGTTCACTATTACAGCAATAGTTAGGTAATAGTTCACTTTTACAAAAAGTGTTGTAATAGTATTCACATGTTCACATTACAGTAGCACGCAGCGGAACAACTTCAGTGTTACCCTAGGATACAGCACACTGTGTGTGTCCTGTGTGACTGCTGTGAATTACTGTAAATGAAAACAAAGGCAGTATCTTAATGTAAGCGTGTCCTCTGCTTACCCTCACTGAGATGGACTAGCTGTATGTCTCTTCAAACCCCCTACGAACCTCAACCACCCCATCCATCCTGCTGTCCAGAGACAACCAGCTCTGTCTACCTGGACACACTCGCTGGGTCAATCAGGCTTATCTAAATTGAAATGGGAAAGCTAGTTTAGAATACGCCAACTCCCTGTGTGTGTGTGTGTGTGTGTGTGTGTGTGTGTGTGTGTGTGTGTGTGTGTGTGTGTGTGTGTGTGTGTGTGTGAGAGAGAGTGTGTGTGTGTGTGTGTGTGAGAGTGTGTGTGTGTGTCTGTGTGTGTGTGTGTGTGTGTGTGTGTGTGTGTGTGTGTGTGTGTGTGTGTGTGTGTGTGTGTGTGTGTGTGTGTGTGTGTGTGTGTGTGATTGTTTTACAACCGAAGTTTCTGAGCCCATGACGTCCGTGTTAGCTGTACAGTAGCAGATGGAGTTCTTGTGTGTGTGTGTGTGTGTGTGTGTGTGTGTGTGTGTGTGTGTGTGTGTGTGTGTGTGTGTGTGTGCTGCTGCTGACAGTGTTGTAGAGGGAATATCTATAGACTGTCCCATTTCCATGTGGGATCTTAAAGACACAATCATCCATCACTTAACTGGTTTAGCTCGTTTGTGGCTTCATGTGGTCCCTCAAGAATTGGCCGGGTAGCCTTGGTTAAATTTGTCACTTCGCTCGGCTGCATTTCAAATTTTTGTCTTTCAAAAAAGTTGCAAAATATTCACGTTGATTTAGGGGTCGTCACAATTAAAAACAACAACTACTGAACTACTTGCAGCTGCCAATGTTTTTGCTGATTCACTGCCAAAAAATACATTTTGAGGGATTTTATAGGGAAAGTAATAACTGCTCTGTTGCGTATTTAGATTTAGTTAGATTAAGAAATCATTACTAAAGCATTCACGGTTTTGATAAGAGATTTGAGTGTTATTCACTGTGATGAAGTAACTTGCATCGATACTTCTGCCCAGCATCACTTTCATTCTGGCTCTCATCTCATTTTTTGTATTATTGTAAAAATTTTTTAAATGCTTCTTTGGAAAAACTGCCAATTAAATTTCCCAGAACGTGCCTCCACAAAACCCAGATTGTCCAAAGGCCACAGCCATATTGTCAGTGTAAGCAAAATACGACCTTTGTACCACGCGAGCCAGGTTGCACTTAAAACCCCGCTCTGCTCCTCTCCCGCTCCTCCCTCAGTCTTCTCACGATCAATGATTCGCTTTTCCAACTTCTCTTTTCCCAATGTGTTTATTTATCCACTTATACAGGGAATAAATCAAGGTCAGCAACACAATGCAGCACACGGCTATTAAGATTCATTGTAATGCAAATACTCCTGCAGCGGCTGCAGGGAGCTGACAGGCACTGACATACCAGACACTACACATATATACAGAGAGAGAGAGAGAGAGAGAGAGAGAGAGAGAGAGAGAGAGAGAGAGAGAGAGAGAGAGAGAGAGAGAGAGAGAGAGAGAGAGAGAGAGAGAGAGAGAGAGACGGAGAGAGAGAGAGAGAGAGAGAGAGAGAGAGAGAGAGAGAGAGAGAGAGAGAGAGAGACGGAGAGAGAGAGAGAGAGAGAGAGAGAGAGAGAGAGACGGAGAGAGAGAGAGAGAGAGAGAGAGAGAGAGAGAGAGAGAGAGAGAAAGAGTGGTGGGGGGCAGAGAGAGAACGAGAGAGATCGAGAGAAAAAATAGAGAGAGGTGATAATAAATAAAACAAAAAAGCCCTAAGATTGCTGCGCACGTTTTCTCAAGCAGAGTAAGTGTGAACCCCACAGACAGGGACAAGTCCCCTTAAGGGATCTGAGTGCTGCTGTCTCCGCCTTCTATTCATTTGCTCCTCGCGATTGTCCTTCATCCCTCCTCCTACTTTCCTTGTTCCTCGTAGTCTTCCTCAGTGAGCCCCCTGGTTTTTGGTCTCCTCCCCCATGTGTTCTGTTATATCTGTTTGTCTAAGTGCCTGTATTCATTGCATATGGGAACGTGTGAGAGAGTGGCCAAAGAGTCAGTAGCTCACTCATCATCATCAGTGTGTGTGTGTGTGTGTGTGTGTGTGTGTGTATGTGTGTGTGTGTGTGTGTGTGTTGTCATCTATGTGTCGCTCCGTGGTCTGTGTTTTGTGACAGCATCAGCGTTCATCTGTGTGTGATGTTTGTGTTGTGCTGTTGGGGGCAAGGAGTGTGTGTGTGTGTGTGTGTGTGTGTGTGTGTGTGTGTGTGTGTGTGTGTGTGTGTGTGTGTGTGTGTGTGTGTGTGTGTGTGTGTGTGTGTGTGTGTGTGAGTGAGTGTGTGTTTTTGTGTGTGTGTGTGTGGGGGGGGGGGTGCTACTCCTGGTGAATGAGCAGTTGGAGGCAGGGAGTGTGTGTGTGTATGTGTGTGTGTGTGTGTGTGTGTGTGTGTGTGTGTGTGTGTGTGTGTGTGTGTGTGTGTGTGTGCCACTCCTGGTGAATGTGTCAGAGACTTCAAAGCACTAGCCGCCGCGCCTCTTGATGAGCGAGCTGTTCCGATGTTTATCATGACCTGCTTTTCAACTCTGGGCCTCCACAACAAAAAAAAACATCAAGGGATGGAGGGATTAGCTGAATAAAAAAGAGAAGAGGAGATAGTCTGGGATAAACATTGCAAATAGAAATAGTTTTAGGTTGCCGAAAGGACTCGCTGGTGGTGCAAGCGGGTGTGCTATCACCCCTGTCTGTTAATCCATGGTTCAGAAAGTGTCTGTAGACGTGTTTACATGCGTGCGTGTGCCTTACAGAAGAGCAGCACGTCCAGTCTCCACACCCAGCTCTCTGTCCTGATTATATGAACGATAAGCGTACGGGAGAGAACGCAAACCTCAGAATCAAACAGACGCGCGGTTTGTTTTTCCGGGGGTTGAAGCTCCCATTAGGTCATTTCATGGCACTCGACAAGCTGAAAGGACTGACTAGACTAGAACCAGCTTAATGAAGAGAGGGTCCGGGATCCCATTATATCCATAACCAAACCCCCCCCCCCAAAAAAAACCTCCAGGGAGCGCCATGGTTCTCTGAGGAGGCATAGCAAGCGGTGGCTGGTGAGAAGCAGATAGCTGTTGCCGGTCTGCCCTGCCCCATTTACACTAGCAGCGGCCCATCCAAAGAGAATATATTTATCAGAAGCCCCCTCCATTATTAATCAGCGCGGAGTTGAAAGTGAATATGTATCAGAAGAGCTGAATAACGTCGAAACATGGTCTAGATTCTGATGTTCCCACTGGGGGTATCAGGAGTTCACAGCCTTTTCACAGATCCAGATGTGTGTGTGTGTGTGTGTGTGTGTGTATGTGTGTGTAAAGAAAGCTAACTTTCCACTCCCCCAGCCCCCGGTCTCCGTAGATGAGGGGCGGTAATAACTAGCTGTCTTTAGGGTCTTGTCCTACCATTATTTGATGAAACAACTTTGTTCTCTTAAGTTGAGGAGACTTTGAAGGGGCCGTACTCTGGTTATGGACATGTAGGTCTTTCATCACCCCTGGGAAAAGGTAGTCGCTTTTTGAGCGAGCTTTGAGCGAGAGAAAATATTGCTCCGTGGTGGCGTGATCCATTTCGGGATGAATGTGCGTGGTGATGTCGTCAGTGTAGGACATTGAAGACAGAGTGACGTTTCTTAACCAAAAGGAGGTCTAAAACGTCTACATGCTACATTTATAAGCCGACGCCTCGTGTTTAAATGGAGCAGCTCTAACCAAGGCCTCTCTCTGTCTCTCCCCAGCCTGCGAGGTGGGCTTCTACAAGCCAGCAGCAGGGGATGGCCCGTGTGGCAAATGCCCCCTTCACAGCCACTCAGAGACCAGAGCGGCCCTCTTCTGCCCCTGTGACTCCAGCTTCTACAGAGCCGCCTCGGACCCCCCGGCTGCACCCTGCACGCGTATGTACACACACACACACACACACACACACACACACACACACACACACACACACACACACACACACACACACACACACACACACACACACACACACACACACACACACACACACACACACACACACACACACACACACACACACACGCTCAGGCACACACACACACACACACACACACACACACACTCTCACACACACACACACACACACACACACACACACACACACACACACACACACACACACACACACACACACACACACACACTCACACACACTCACACACACACACACACTCACACACTCACACACACACACACACTCACACACACACAAAGACACACATGCAAGCACACACACTCACACTCACTCACACACACACCCTCACACACACACACACACACACACACCTACACACACTCTTTTCTCTCTGACACACACATACACACGCGCACACACTCTCTCGAAGGGTCTGTAAATGTGACTGCCATCTTTATCTAGTTTTGCCAGGCTTATCTTTGACCCCCCAGAATTCTAAATCCCACTTCTCGGTAAACTATCTGGAATCTCCGAGAAGTGAAATGAGCCTGTGAGCGCCTCTCTCCTCTCCCCAGGCCCTCCGTCCGCTCCGGTCAACGTCATCTCCTCCGTCAACGGCACGTCGGTGAACCTGGAGTGGGCCCGCCCGCTGGACTCCGGGGGCCGCAGCGACCTGCAGTACAGCGTGCTGTGCCAGAAGTGCTCCGGCGAGGGGGGCCCCTGCGAGGACTGCACCGCCGCGGGGGGAGGGACGGGAGGCCCCAAGGGGGGCGGAGGGGGGGGTAGTCCCGGCAACGGCGGGGGTGGAGGAGGGGGAGGGACGGTGGAGCGGTCGGGCGTGGTGCCCGTCCGCTACGTGCCCCGCCCGGTGGGCCTGACGGACCCCTGGGTGACGGTGCTCAACCTGCTGGCGCACGCCAACTACACCTTCCGCATCCTGGCCATGAACGCCGTGACGCACCTGAGCAACGAGCCGCCGCCCTACGCCTCGGTCAACATCACCACGAACCAGGCAGGTAGGAGACGAGCCTCCGACGCGCCCCCCTCACAGCCACACCCACACGGGGCTCCACAGACCCAGCGGGCCCCACCCGTCTCACACATTCGTCGAAAAGGCTTTTTATTTTTATAAATTTTTTTGGGGAGGGCGGGGGGGCGGGGATTTATGAGGCTACGTACCGATCTACCTGACGAGTCGGTGACTTCCCGTTTGCTGCGTAGCCCCCTCCCAGGTGATGGCGATCCGCCAGGAGAACGCCAGTCAGAGCAGCGTGACTCTACTGTGGCACGAGCCAGACCAGCCCAACGGAGTCATCCTGGAGTACGACATCAAATACTATGAGAAGGTACTCAGCCTACACAAGGTACAACTCTCTGCCTTTTGGATACGTCTTATATCCCCCATGTGAATGCAATGCCAAGTTAGCTTTACTTCCCCAAACCATAAATGATCCTGCTATTTATACCAAACTAGAGGTCGATGCTCAAGATGATCCGTCACAAAGTAGAATGAGGCTGATTATTTTTCTAGCGCGGCGGTATAGATAAAAATACTGGGAATGCAGAAGAGGTAGCTAGGCTGAAATCTGGATATCTTAATCCAAGTAAAAAGACCCTGTTGGCAGCTCAGACTAATTGAAACAAAACAACAGCCTGTCTTAGAGTGTGTATGTGGGGCTGTGCATTGCGTGTGTCTCGCTGTGTGTGTGTGCTGATAAGCATGAGATAGAGCAAATTACAATGTGTGCACGTGTGCAAGTGTGTGTGCCTGCATCATAAGGTGTGTGGGAGTTTATTTGTATTGGAGCAGTCGGCACCAGCTCAAAGTCAATTGGCCAAGTGTGATCCAAGACCCACTGGAGGGTCAGCAAACACAGACAACGTGGTCAGCACGGTGTGTGTGTGTGTGTGTGTGTGTGTGTATGTGTGTGTGTGTGTGTGTGTGTGTGTGTGTGTGTGTGTGTGTGTGTGTGGGCCGTGCGGCAGCGTCACGGACACACACGTGGGAGAGAGCGCTGAGGAGCGCGGAGGGATTACGTAACGTGTGTGTGTGTGTTGTGTGGATGCGTTAATCTGGCCTGACTCACACGACGAGGGATTTAAAGTGGCTAAAGCAGCGATGTGACAGCTCACTGCGTTCCAACATGGCTTTGATGGGAATATGGGAGGAGAGGTGTGCAAAGTCAGCCGGCTCGTCGACTTCTCTAAAGAGGGGAAACGATGATGACAATGATGGCGATGATGATGACAACTATAATGGCGACGATAATAATGACGATGACAACGGCGACGACGAGGAAGACCACAATTAGTTGAATCATCCCCACCGTCGCGGGGATAAACGCTAAGCTAATAACAATGAGTGTGAAGGTGCCAGAATCCTGCCTGACATGATTGCAGTTTGCTGATTATGATGTTGGCAAGTCGTTGGCGGGGCTGTCAGTCGTGCTAACGCCTTCCTCTCCCCCCTTCCTCTCCCTCTCTATTACACCTTCCGCTCCCTCCTCCTCTTCCTCTCCTCTTGCCCCCTCTTCCCCTCTTTCCCCCCTGCAGGATAACGAGCAGCAGAACTACTCCACCATCAAGGCTAAAGGCACCAGTGCCCGTGTCTCTGGACTGAAACCCGGTACCAGGTACATCTTCCAGGTCCGGGCCAGGACATCAGCGGGCTGCGGACGCTTCAGCCAGAATGTGGAAATCCAGACTGGGAAAGCAGGTATGCATGTGTGTCTGTGTGTGTGCATGACTGTGATTGTGTGTGTCTATTTGAGTGTGTGTGTGTGTGTGTGTGTGTGTGTGTGTGTGTGTGTGTGTGTGTGTGTGTGTGTGCGCGCGCGAACGAGCGTGTGTGTGAGAGAGAGAGAGAGAGAGAGAGAGAGAGAGAGAGAGAGAGAGAGAGAGAGAGAGTAACTAAAAAGTTATGAAAGACATTTTTTTTTAATGTTGACAGCTACAGAAAGAGAGAGATAGAGATCTGAAGACAGGCTCATACAGAAAGAGAGAGAGAGAGAGAGAGAGAGAGAGCGAGAGAGAGAGAGAGAGAGAGAGAGAGAGAGAGAGATGGAGCTGAAGACAGGTTCATATAGAAAGAGAGAGAGAGAGAGAGAGAGAGAGAGAGAGAGAGAGAGAGAGAGAGAGAGAGAGAGAGAGAGAGAGAGAGAGAGAGAGAGAGATGGAGCTGAAGACAGGTTCATATAGAAAGCACCACAGTACATCAGTTTTGTTGTGGTTGAATCTCAAAGAGTCCTTAAAGTTACTAGAGGCAGTTTATTTGTAAGAGAGGATTTTGCCGACCCCTACCGTTTGCTGAATTAAGTGTAATTATTTTCCCTAACCGTCGCAAAGAAGACATGCAGAATGCTCGGGATCACTGCATATTGCTGACATTATGAACGACTCCAAGTATGGACATCTCTTCCTGATTTAGTGACGCACTTCCTTGTGCCATAAAGCAATTCGTCACAGTGTTGCGGGAGATCGTGCCCGGTGGCAGACAAAATTAGTGTTAAATACTGAGACTTCAAGTGGACCGATCTAAACCGCGATATTTTCAATCTCCCATAGACATTACAATGTGTTGATAATCCGTTAACGTAAAGAAAGTTGCCTATTGTTGCTATAACAGCTTTGTGGCATGCCCTTTAATGCTGCGCTGCATAACAAGCTCAATAGCAGGGTGTCCCTTTGAGGCAGAAGACGTGACACAGAGATGTGCTAGGCTATGCTGAGAGGGCCCGGATGGCACAGCGTGGGGTGGGACCAAAACGGCTCTGAGTGTCAGAGAGACCTTCAACAGCCTGAGACCATCCCCGTGCTTCATCGATCCGGGCTTTGTTAGAGGGTCACCCCCGTCAGAAACACCGCTGCTGTTCTGTGCTTTGTCAAGACCATGGCTGTACAATACAACGTGTGTGTGTGTGTGTGTGTGTGTGTGGGTGTGTGTGTGGGTGTGCTTATGTTGTGGTATGTGTGTGTGTGCCTGTCTGTGTGTTTAGGTGTGTCAGTGTGTCAGTGTGTCAGTGTGTGTGTGTGTGTGTGTGTGTGTGTGTGTGTGTGCTTATGTTGTGGTATGTGTGTGTGTGTGTGTGTGTGTGTGTGTGCCTGTCTGTGTGTTTAAGTGTGTCAGTGTGTCAGTGTGTGTGTGTGTGTGTGTGTGTGTGTGTGTGTATGTGAGTCTGCGTGTGTGCTTATGTTGGAGTATGTGTGTGTATTTAAGTGTGTCAATGTGTGTGTGTGTGTGTGTGTGTGTGTGTGTGTGTGTGTGTGTGTGTGTGTGTGTAAGTATGTGTATGTGTATGCCTGCATGTGTGTATGTGTCAGCCTGCGTGTGTGTGTGTGTGTGTGTGTGTGTCCATAACAAAGTCCGTTGCGCTCGTTGTGTCCCTCCCTGCAGTGCCTCTCCGATACAACACGATGTCCGTCATCTGGATCTGTATGGCTCTGGTGTCAGGCATCGTCACCTTCCTCACCATCGTCATCTGCAGGAAACGGCAAGACCACACTTTACCTCACTACCCATCTCTGCTGTGTGTGGAACACTTTACTAACACTCTATTTTGCCTCTCCGTCTGAAACTGTTTGTGTGTACGGCCTGTTTTGAAATGTAGATATGCGTTGGGTTTTGCGTAGTAATTCTATCAGGGGTTCAAATGAAGTGCAGCCATGGGTTTGAGTTTGCTTACTCCATAGACGTGTGTCCTGTGCATCTGCCGATTAAATCCATTGGATCCCGTTTCAGTCGGTTCTCTACAAAGCTAACGTCTCCTTTGATGGGTCTAGTCCTCCGGCCCCATAGCTCTGTGATTTGCCCGTCATAGGAGACACTAATCGGTTTTTACTTGGAACAGTGATGAGTCCTCATCTAGTCGACTAGCCTTTTCTTTTTTCTTTTTTTTTTTGCTTAATTTCCCATGTCGCAATCTCCGCCTTACAGAGTGAATTTAATTTTGTTGATTTATGTCCATTAAACTGGCAAAAACGTTCCTACTTATCCTCTCCGCCCCCCTCTCTCTGTTTTGATGTCCACAACTTACATTTCCATAAGACTGCATTGAATAATTAATTTTGTTGCGTTTAATTAATTCGCACTTCCTGCATATGAACTATTTCCACCAATGTAAAATGCAAGTCTGGGAAGAGAAAGAGAGAAAGAGAGAGAGAAAGAGAAAGAGAGAGAGAGAGAGAGAGAGAGAGAGAGAGAGAGAGAGAGAGAGAGAGAGAGAGAGAGAGAGAGAGAGAGAGAGAGAGAAGCACAAAGTGTATCCCTTTGTGACTCTCATTTCAAATACATAATATCTCTAAACCTTCCTTGCATGATTAAAAGTCATTTCCATAGTTACTGTAATTTACATATTAAAGTAATTTAAGGGTGACTTAACATAATTGCAGAAACTGAAAACTTTGGTTGTAGCAATGTATAATACAATGGGCTGAAATGCTTTTCAAAAAGCACTGTACGTTTAAAAAAATAATTTGCCAATACTTAGTACTGTTTACTGTATATGACTTGTATTCAGTACCTCTGTGTGTGCATAAATAATATAGATGCGTATATGTGTGTGTGTGTGTGTGTGTGTGTGTGTGTGTGTGTGTGTGTGTGTGGGTGGGTGTGTGTGTTACAGACACTGTGGCTACAGTAAAGCCTTCCAGGACTCTGATGAGGAGAAGATGCACTACCAGAATGGCCATGGTGAGTTCAGCCTGTTATTAGTCACAGAGGATTACCATGCATCCCACATCTCATCGCGTTTCCATCAAAGTTCACATTTTTCATTTAGACGTTAGTTTGTCCTTAACGCAGAGACTTTTCTGTCCCTCTCTGGTCATGTGT
The DNA here is from genome assembly GCA_026901105.3 of Galaxias olidus. Lineage (NCBI taxonomy): Eukaryota > Metazoa > Chordata > Actinopteri > Galaxiiformes > Galaxiidae > Galaxias > Galaxias olidus. The sequence goes on along the minus strand of JAPMUY010000507.1, from coordinate 1,075,947 downwards.
TAATGGGAGACCCTTTCATGTATTTGATTCGCCCCAGTTACATTAATCTCTTTTCACTTTCATCTTTTTCTCTTTTTTTTTTCTATGTTCCTATTTTCTCCTTTCTCTCTCCCCCTACATTGATCGGGGCTTAAATGGGATATTGTTGCTAGCCTCAGAAATGTGACCAAATGCTAATCTTTTTGGTTTTAGTGTCCTTCCCTGATGCAAGGTTCTACATCGACCCACACACATACGAGGACCCCTGCCAGGCTGTCCACGAGTTTGCCCGAGAAATTGAAGCTTCCCGGATCAAAATAGAGAAAATCATTGGCTCAGGTAAAACCATGAACCGAAGCGTGCATACAGGCAGCCACACACACACACGTACACACACACACACACACACACACACACACACACACACACACACACACACACGCACACACACACACACTGAATCATAGGCGGAGGTGATGTAAAATTCGCGACAGAGTTAAGGCACTGGTGTGTAACAGAGAGAGAGATGGCTGTGCAGAATCTGAGCATCTCATGGAGCTGTCAATCAAACTGCTGTCAGGAACAGGATGCTTACACTGAGGCAGCACATGAGGTTTTTTTTTGACTGAACATGGCCTCTTTTGACAAAGGACAGACAATGCGTAGCAGACATTGCTTTGGTACGTTTCTATTTGTTGTCCTTGCTGTACAAATTGTCAAGGTCTTCCACGTTGTTTTGGTTTTCCTACCATTTTCTTGTTCGTTTGGTGCCGTAGGAGAGTTTGGAGAGGTGTGCTACGGTCGGATGCGTCTCCCTGGGAAGAAGGACATCCCGGTGGCCCTGAAGACGCTGAAGGCAGGCTACAGCGACAAGCAACGGCGGGACTTCCTAGCCGAGGCGTCGATCATGGCCCAGTTTGACCACCCCAACGTGATTCGCCTGGAGGGCGTGGTCACACGAAGTAAGCAGCCAATCACTGTCCCTCAAATTACTTCTTTTATCTTTCATTTCATTTGAAAATAATCCCATCTCATTTTGATCTATGTGAATCCGTCCAACATTTAGCTTTGACTATACCAGCATCACAAACGGATATTTGTTGAAATAAATGAGAGAACACTACTGTGCCAACGAGTGCCATGCCCCTTTCATTGTGACTCCTCAGGTAAACCAGTGATGATCATCACAGAGTACATGGAGAACGGCTCCCTGGACTCTTTCCTGAGGGTTTGTGCCTTTTGACTCCGAGAACAAGAGATCTAACACAATTACTTTTTCTATTTCACTCTCTCTACACTTGGTCTACCTCGGGTAATGCCTCCTGTGGCGTCTCTCATTCTCTCCCTCTCCTTTGTGGCTATGAATTCAACCTTTTAAATTGCCCTCAACCGTTTTTTCCGCCCCTCGTTTCATGCCCTCACGCTCTGTCCGTCCCTCGCCGTTTCCCCCCCTCCCAGAGGCACGACGGTCAGTTCACCATCATCCAGTTGGTGGGCGTGCTGCGTGGCATCGCGGCTGGCATGACGTACCTGGCCGACCTGGGCTACATCCACCGCGACCTGGCCGCACGCAACATCCTGGTCAACAGCAACCTGGTGTGCAAGGTGTCCGACTTCGGCCTGTCCCGCGTGCTGGAGGACGACCCCGAGGCCGCCTACACCACCAGCGTGAGTCCCCGGCCGCCCGCCAAACGAGGCTGGCGTCCATGAGCCGTCTCACCGTGTTCGTACAGGCGTTAAAACACAGACCCCTAACCCTGACCCAAACACAACGCCACAAGCTCACTCCAATGAAACCGTGAGCGTTTGTGGTTGTGTACTGCTTAGCTGTTTTAGCGCGGTCGCTCGGACCGCGCAGATGTTTTTCCTCCGGGCTGCTCGGAAGTGAAAATTCCCCTCCGTGTCGTCTCCCAGGGCGGGAAGATCCCCATCCGCTGGACCGCCCCGGAGGCCATCGCCTACAGGAAGTTCTCCTCCTCCAGCGACGTGTGGAGCTACGGCGTGGTCATGTGGGAGGTGATGTCCTATGGAGAGCGACCCTACTGGAACCTCACCAACAGAGATGTGAGTCCGGAACGATGCGTTACTAACACGACCAGTGGATGTTTAGACACAATTTCACTTGAACGGGAAAGACATGTCCAAACCTTTGACTGGTGCTGTACGTGTGCATCTGTAACTTATATATCTACGGTTTGCTTTAGCACTTTGAATCCTCCAATGGCAGCACCGAGTGACGTCGTTTGCCTCTTCTTCTTCACCAAGGTGATCAAGTCTGTGGAGGAAGGGTACAGGCTCCCCGCTCCCATGGGCTGTCCTGGGGCCATGCACACCCTCATGCTGGACTGCTGGCAGAAGGACCGCAACGAGAGGCCCCGCTTCTGCCAGATTGTCACCGTTCTGGACAAGCTGATCCGTAACCCGGAGAGCCTGAAGTCCATGGAGACAATCTGCCGGTAGGCGTCAGTCACGCTTTGAGTTGTAGTGCGTGGTCGTGTTGACCCCCTGGGCATTGTTGATTTCCTGACGTAATTTCACGTGTAGTTTTAGAGGAAAAGTGCGTTTCATATTTCATTTTCCGTTTTGGAGAATATAAAACGGGCCGCGCTCTGTGTGAACTGTCATTTTGCCCGAGGAAGAGAAAATCCAGTCGTATCCCTTTGATTTCCAAAATCAGCGGAGGGATAAAGTTAAGGGCCAAAGTTTCCCGCAAAGTTCCCCAGCAGACGCAGGAGGGAGAGGGGCTTGCCTTAAAAGACAGAGTGAACGGTCTTGTTCGTTTTCCAATAAGCTCATCTCTCGACGCGCTGTGCGTTAAGTAAAAGCCTGGCCGCGATATTGACATTGATCCGCGGTGAATCGGGGGGCGCCGGCAGAGAGGAGGCCAGGCTAAGGTTGGACCAGTGTAAATTGCTCCGTTTAGATCCCGGGTCCCATAGAGTTACTGGTGCATGGCCACGGTAGTAGGGAGGGAAAGGAGGGAGGGAGGGAGGGAGAAGTGGATGTGGGGATGAAGAGGAGGGGTGTTAAGGGTGTTAAAGATTTCTCCCCGTATTAATCCACCCAAACCAGCCATCCTGCAATCACAGCCGCCACCCCTTCCCTATCATTTTAACTGCTATTGATTTTCTGCCTCTGCGGCTAGTGCTTTTCAAAGCGGCTTTTTTCCTCTATCTATTTTACGTTTTCTTGCACTTTCTCTTTTTATTTTTTCATCTCTTCCATATTTTGGTGACATTTCTTCTCGGCCTGTTCTCTGTGTGACTGTGTGTGTGACTGTGTGTGTGACTGTGTGTGTGTGTGTGTGTGTGTGTGTGTGTGTGTGTGTGTGTGTGTGTGTGCGTGCGTGCGTGCGTGCGTGCGTGCGTGTGTGTGTGTGTGTGTGTGTGTGTGCGTGTGCTGGGTCTCTCTTCTTTGTCCCTTGTTCATTATTCCTTCGCTCCCCGTGTGTGGGCCTGTGCACCCCAGGTTAAACACGCCTCCTCTGATGGAACGAGACATCCCAGACTTCAGTAGCTGCAACTCCGTGGACGAATGGCTGGACACCATCAAGATGAGCCGCTACAAGGACCACTTTGCCGCGGGGGGCTATCACACACTGGGCCACGTCGTGAGCATGAACCACGGGTGAGTGATGCTTCTAATACCCTGGGCTCGCAGAGGGAGAGGCACGCCGCAGAGCTTTCCACTGCTCTTTGAAACCAACCTTATGTTGAACGTGCGTGTGGCTCATTCCAACCCACGCACCCTGAATCCTGTCGCAGGAGTGATGATGCATTGAACCTATTGCTTAACGGGGGGGGGATGTCTAAATGTGATCTGCATGTATTTTCAGCGATTCCACTTGTTTGTAAAAAGCCGCGCGTGCGTGTTTGTCGTGCAGAGACATCCAGAGGCTGGGGGTGACTCTGATGGGCCACCAGAAGAAGATCATGACCAGCGTCCAGCTCATGAGGGTGCAGGTCCTCAACAGGAGTGTGCCCTCCGTCCACGTATAGCTCCGGCCGCTGGCTTCAAAAAGGCCCCCATCCCTACACAATCCAGCCCCGGGCTTGTGAGGCCGGTTGGAACTTTACGGGAATAGATCTATCAGAGGACAGCGAGGGGAGGGGAACGGGTGGGGACGATACAAGAACTTTTTAAGACTTTATCTTCAAGAGGCCGATGGGGTCAAGAGAAGGAAATGTGAAAGGTTTTCAGAGTAACAGAGCGAGTATATTTTATTTCCCTTTGGTCCACTTTTCCTTTCCTGTTCAAATACATTTCATGAGTCACACGTCTCGTTGGAAAATGGATGGACTGCCTTAACCCACAAATAATCTAAAAGGTGTCGTATACAAAGAGAGATTTTACGAGTATGAATTTATCAAGAGCTATTTAACATTAAAGTGAAGAGTTGAGTTGAGTTGCATAGTCGTGAGTGACGACCAGAGAGCCACATCACAGAGATCCCACTGGTAGAGAAGTCGGGGGAGAACCAAAGTCTCTGCCCGATAACGAGAGGCCCTGGTCTGGACTGAACCAACTGGAGAGGGAGCATGGTCCTCAAATCGGAGGGGACCGGTTTCACCAGAGGCTGTTACTGCTACCTACAAACCCCTTCTCTTCCATGTAACCGTGACGATGAGTGACCCTGAGAGAGAGGCCCAGAGCACCCCCCCCCCCCCTCTTTAAAGCTGTGTACCGCACAACAACTGAACTGTAACGAGCAGTAAGATTCGGTCAATGTTCACTTTATTTTACCGTCAGACGTGTTCCTGAGATTTTCCAATCTAAAGGTTGAATGTAGTTATTCCTCTTTTTTTAAATCAGCTACACAAGCCTTAGCTACTTCTACATGGTGCCACTTACATCTTACTGGATGTACTGCAAAGTACATACGGTTACTTTGTAATGTATTTGGAAATGTCATGGAAGAAAGGAATCATTGGGGTAAAATAAAGTGTTACATATTATCCTACGTCTTACGGTTTTGCCAACAAGAGAGGATGGAAGCTGATATGTAAGTAGAATATTTATATCTATTTAAAAAAGCCCTTCAAAAAAAGCATAATCAGCAGCCCTACGTTTTCTCTTCTATCAGTCTTTTTGGTGCACCTCTGTTGGACTTCTTGTATGTGGATGTGTCTTTTTATTAAGAAGGGACTCATTCTATTTCCTAAATATATCATCATAGTGACATTTCACTTATGTTTCCAACTCGATTCTCTTGGGATGCTTTTGAAGACACTGGATTTAAATTGAAGATCCATATTTTATATAGGTATGGTATGTTTCGTTTGAGTAATTGATTTATAATTTATTCATAAAGTCACAAAAAAAAATTGCTCAGTTTATTCACCTCTGTCTGAAACTATATTTGAATTTGCTTTCAGAAAAAAAATTATCTATTTAAAAAAAAAAAAAAAAATTGGACCATCTTTGTTGCTAATGATGACTCATAAATGTTCAAACTGTTCATAAAAACACAATAAAGGAACATTTGTCTGTGTGTGACTGAAACAGCCATGTGTTTCCTGTGTAGTGTCTGTCCAGAACTGATCAAAGACGTTGCTACCTTCACCAAAGAAAATGATCAATTGTATAAACATCAAACAAGTCTCAGAATAAATAATGTGTATATTCACTGATTGTAAAGAAATTAGTTTGACGACATTATGCCTCAAGGTACATTAGTATTTTCTCGACGACCAGTAAAAACTGACAGGAACTTGCTATTTCAAAGTCTGTTGTTTCACAAACTGTGCTGTAAAACTATGCTGTTAAAAAAAAGACTTGCTGAAGAGACAGCTTGAACATCCAGGCATTAATACCAACCTGCTGAAGGATAAAAGTCCTTGAGTTAAACAAAACATAGTGTTGTTTTTTTCATCGCTGAGTGAATAGTTGCATTTCCTGTTTGACCACGACCTGCAAACTTCATTCCAACATCCAATGAATATGGAATGAGACAGATGAATCAGTTTGTCTTAGTAATTGTCCTTTCGTTCACCTTAGGAGGGCTGTAAGGAGATAATCCTCTCCTTGGTGAAACAGGCCCTAATACAACATCATTAATCTCATTACCAAGGCCGTGTTGCTTTGTTGCTGCAGAGTCCCACACCCAATTATCAGCCACAGAACCCCCCTCCCCCTCCCCCCCGACAGCGCGGGCCCCGCCCACTCCGAACCGCCATCTCAAATCTTCCCTGTCCCCTGGTTGACTTCACGGAGAGTGCCAATGAGTCTATATCTGCTATTAAAGCCCCCGCGAGGCCTGGCCATGGTTTTAACCGTGCCCTGGGGTTGTAGCGTGTCCCTTGGTTGACTTGATGCTCGTGTGTTTGCTGTTTGTTATCGCCACGTGACAGGTCCACGTCACAGAGAAACGGCTACTTATATTCAGTAGAGAGGAACTCGAATCCCAATGTATCCAGAGTTAAGAAGTTCTCCCTAACCCAACACAGTAACAACACAAACCCATTGGCAGTGTCATACATCTAAAGTACTGTATATTGTTTGATTTGTTTTACCTGTGATCAGTTCTGTAGTGGGGCCTGAAGAAATGGGTCAACTCTTATTGTGCCCAAAATCTTTTTTGAGGTGACCACGAAGGAGAGGTGTCCCACCAGATTTTTTTTGGGTTTGAAGTTGAATGAATTGGCAGTAGTAGTGCAAATTGGCATATTTATATTTTCAGGTTCCTCTCACTTGTTCAGGGCAACCATATTGGTTTTGCAATTCTTGATGGTTCTCTTCCAGGTAGAATATGGGTCATATGCTTTCAAAATGATCGGTTAGATTTACTATAAATGCAGCACATATTGTTGTAATACTGTCAATTTATTGCATCAGGTAAAAAAAATCTAATAAAAAAAAGACTAAATCCCGCTTCTTGGAACAAGACCGATTGCAAGCGTTTTCAAGGTAGGTTACAATGACAGGTTATTTGAGTGAGTTGCAGCTGTGACAGCATTTCTATTTTCTTCATTTTAGGCTTTAAAAAAACAAACTATGTCAGGAGGCTGCTTTAGCATTTTTGTCTTGCACCCTTTTGCATTGATCTCTGAGTTCGAGGGCTGGACATTGTTTAGATTACAATCAGCGAGCAGAATAAATATGTATGGAGGTGCATACATCTAAAAAAAAAAGTAAACACAAAGCTTTCATAATGGCAAAGTTTGGAGTCAATAGATAGTCAAGTTTGAGGATGGCAGAGGTTTAGTGAGCACACCTGGGTGACCAACCCTACTATTTCGTAAGGGTAAAAAAAGATATATTTAATGACCAAACGACAATAAGCTAAGCTTTTAAAATAATTTACCATTGGAAGATCGTCGACGCTGGGTTCCATGTGAGTTCACACAGTCTCCGTGTCTTCTTCAAAGGGCTGTTTCTAAGCCTTCTAAGGTTAATACTGCTGATGTGCTGAATGCCAATGCAAAATAAACAGCCTGGTGACACGCCGCTGTAGAGCACCCCCCTCAGGGAGGAATCTGTGGCGACTGAGATTTGGGGGAAATAACCAATTCTTATTCCTACATTCACGAGAGAGGAAGTTGAAGACTGTTACATTTGAGGCCTTCCTGCTCAATGGGCTGACAAAGCATGTCCAATACGTCTCTCAAATACGTTTCCGTGCTCCATTTTACACAAACACTATTATATTATGCATTCATGACTTAATGGTACCGTTGTGTAAATAGGCCATATATTATTCATGAGGTACACAGAGCCTGACAGAGTAAATAAATATATATATATATATATATATATATATATAAATTCAAATGAAAAATACATACTTACATCAACTTCTGTTTATACAGTGCCCAGTCCTTTAGAGTTTTATAGCCTGCCATGCCATAAGTATTTTGATGAAGCTAAAATTATTATATACAGTACTGTGCAAAGGTTTTAGGCAGGTGTGACGTCTTTAAAGTTAGTAAAATATAAATATATATATATATCTATATGTATAGATATATATATAGATATATATATATATAGATAGATAGATGGATACTAAGGCAAAGGTGATATATAAAACTGTGAGATCTATAGCCCATTCACTCCCAAACAACGTTATAACACCTCACCCCATATAGTTACGGCCTACTTTGTATGCCTAAACCTTCTGTTAAAAACTTTTACATTTCCTTCAGACAAGGTAAACAAGCGTTTATCAAATACAGCATGTATGCTATGGAATGATTGCTAATGGTTGGGTAAATGTTGGCTTTAGGATGAAAAGGCTCAAAAGCAAACTGGCTGTTAGTGTTCAATTATTCATATGTTGGTTCAGAATAAATTGCATTAAGTCATTTAGTCATTGAATTTTTAATTTTTTTTACCAAAGAGTCCTGCTGAAGTTACCATCAAATTTCTGTTGAAAAAGAAGCTATTAAAATTGGTCTTTTATAGGGATGGTTATTAATCACTTCAGAAAAGTGGCTTATTCTTCTGACGGCAAATTATTTTCAATTTACCTTTAATCATCAAATTAGAGATGTTCAATGCACCTGTCTGTATGAGATTTTGTACGCTAAAGCAGTAGTACCAGCTGATGCAAGAAGCAGTCAAACAGTTTTTTTATTCAAAATAGTTTTTCAAAGTCCGACTAATCGTTCTCAAATATATTAGCTTTTTTTTTCTTAATGTATCAAAGAAAAGAACTGCTCCTCAAACCAATTACAAACCACTGCTTCATGAATTGTTTTGATGATAATGTGAAGGTCTCTCTTCCGTGGCCACAGAACAAATTATATCAAAAAGACTAAGCTTTGTACAAGTGATAACTTTGATAGCGTATAATGTGTTGTTTTTGTCCCGGAAAACCACAGATAAAGGAGCAGGGATTCTTTCAGTCACAGACACTGAAGGAGCCGAGTTATCCGGTCAAAAGCGGCATTGTTTCATTGAGTCCATTCATCTCGCCTCAGAGTGTGACCGTTTGAACACCTCATATTTCATGTCCCCGTTCCCATGCAGGTTTTGGAGAAAGCATCAAATGGAGATGTTCAGGGGGGTAATGATGTGCTTTTAGCAGAAACATCAATGAATCGCCGTCTACGTGCTCCACATCAAACACATCACTCATATCAGTGTTAACACGGACAATAGCGGAAAATCAATTGTGGTTGTGTGTGTGTGTGCGTGTGTGTGTGTGTGTGTCTGCTCTGGGCTCAGTGTCTGCCCCAGTTCCCTGACCCTCTCTGGTGTGGCCCTGCAGCCAGAGTGCGGCTCATCACTAAATAACAACACCGGCTGTTTCCCCCCTCCAATAAGGAGCTGGTATTAACATAAATGGAAATGCATGGTTACTTGTAGCCACCTCTCCCCTCGTACCCGCTGCATGCACCCAGCTGTGTGTGTGGGTGGGCCTACTTACGTGTTTAAGTCTTCAAGTGTTTGTGTGCATGTGCTAGTTAGTTTGTATGTGTGTATGTTGGTGTGCTTGTGTCAACATATCTGCACACGAGTGCACTCTCGTTACACGCATGTGTGTTTTTGCATGCGTGCCCGCTGCGTGCACCCAGCTCTGTGTTCAGAGGGGAACGGCGAGCTTTGAAGTTCCCCAGTGCAGGCTGTGGCTGTCCCTGGTGCCCCTGCTAGAGCTGGTCTGATGTAAGCTATGCTAGGCTACCCTAAAATCAGCTCGTTGCAGTGCTAAGTGGGGCTGGCACTCATTCTTAAGCCACATTCGGCACGCCCGGAGGGATGTAGGCACACGGAGACAAACCGCGCGCTTCATTTGGGAGATAAGGCTCCGGAATTAACATTGGGATAATGACGACGATAAACTGGTGCTCCGACAAACACAGCCATGGGGTGACGGGGAATCACAGAGGAGAGGGAGGCAGGTGGGGTTGGAGGCGAGGAGATAGGGATGGAGAGAAAGGGAGAAGATGGAGAAGAAAATAAAAAACGGAAGAGTGAACAATAGAAACTATGGGGGAACGAGGGACCAGCAGGGAGAGATGGTGGGAGAGAGGAGAGAGGAAAGTGGGGAGAGAGAGAGGGGGATCGACCAAAAAAAAAAAAGAGGGCGAGAACACACACACATACAAATGCACCCACATCCTGACCGCAGATTCAACTTTCCGGAGCTTAATCGGAAAACCAGATTCCGTTCTAGCACTGCAGGCGTGCCGCTCTGACTGGCTCAGTGGAAGGGCTGAGCGGGGAGGAGAAGCAGTGGAGAGAGGAACGAGGCAGAGGAGAACTGGCAAGGGGAAGAAGCAGACGACGTTAAAGGCAAAAACCTGTGCAGATTTGCAGTCACACACAGTGACCATGTCAACCAGTCACGCACCATGTAGATGCAAAGAGAAACCAAGAAACACTGGATGTAAATAAAAAGACTATTTTCATGTCTCTCGTGTTGAGCATGTTTTCCTGGCATGAGATGTTGTCACCTGGTGTTGGAGTGTCGAATGAAACCTTTCTTTGAGGAAAACCCGGGAAAACAAGACCTTCAGGCAGGGACGCAGTACTCATGCCTGTATTGAATTAGTTTTAATCAGATGCGGAGGGTGGATAGAGAGATTTGTTGGAATCCAATAAAAGAAGCTGAAATATAAACAGGATATGGTGCTATATAGATAAAAGGCTTTATCATGGGCAAGGCACACACACACACACACAAACACACACACACACACACACACACACACACACACACACACACACACCTTTACAGCACATCACAGTGCTTCCCAAACTTTTCACCTCTATAAAGGGGTATATTTTGGGTACAGGCAGGTTGAGCAGAGAAACACAATCCTCAGAAAGCATCAGATATTTTTTTTTTGTAAAGTGCTGAGCGAGTATTAGGCTTTTGGGCATGTGTCAGCATTTGCACACATTTGTGTATAATTGTAGTAGTGTATTATTGTGCATGTTGTGTGTTTGTGTGTGTGTGTGTGTGTGTGTGTGTGTGTGTGTGTGTGTGTGTGTGTGTGTGTGTGTGTGTGTGTGTGTGTGTGTGTGTGTGTGTGTGTGTGTGTGTGTGTGTGTGTGCGTGTGTGTGGACGGGTGTTTTAGTGCGCGAAAAGCCCTGCGAAGGCTTGTGCGCGCCGTTATGCCTGAAGGCGCATGTGTTTGTGTGGAGTGGCTGTGTATTGAATGTCCCAGTTTAACCATAGATCTCGCCAATGGTTGCTGTTCACAGCGTGTGGTAGCGCCCCTGCTGCTATATTAAAAGAGGAAGAGGAAAGGAAGCCACAGGGGTGTAGTCACCACACACACACACACACACACACACACACACACACACACACACACACACACACACACACACACACACACACACACACACACACACACACACACACACAGGTGAACATGGATAGGGTCAAATGAATAGTACCACATATTCGGTTGATCAGTGACAGTTTGCAAACAGAATCAGTGCAGATGGCATCAAATCGACTGTCTCCTCCATTATTGACACAATAAAAGTTTGGTTGCTGTACAACTCACAAAACACTCACCCTGGCCCCATTGTAAGCATCTTAATGTGCTACAGCCGATTGAAAGAGTGATTTGTGGTTTTGTACTGCAACTTTCTCTCACCAGCGTTACAGTGGGATCGCACTGCCACATTTGTTCTCTCATATAGCGTCGTTTCTTTCATCTAATGAGCCACGGTGGGGTTTCTGCTGTTCCATCGTTGGATCATTTGTTTTTTAACCTCAACTCACCCACCGAATCACCGGAGACATTCCCAAGTCTTTCATATCATTTTCAAGAGCGACTTAATTGACCCATTCCTTTCATATTCTTGAATTCATTTGGAATTCATATCAAACAGTAAAAAAGGTTTATGCATATCGTTTATACATTAAACAAAAGTACGACGGCCTCCTTGAGGTTGTGGTGTTTTTCCAACAGGCTTGGGGCTAAGGAGGAACTCAGAAATCATCTCTCTCCCAATGTATGCATATGGATGAAAGATGTAGTCCCAGGGATAGCGGACCCAAGCGTATGCAAATGAGAGACTAATCGCTCCCAAAATAAAATGACCAACATCAGCAGGATTCATCCTCTTTTAGAAGAACAGGACTCGGAACACGGAACACCCTGCCTGAGACGCGTCCTCGTTCCCAGCGGGACACATACATCAGCTAGTGAGACCGTTGACGACTCCACATTTAAAGACGGCCACAGAGATGATGGGGACGTATTGCGTTGAGGAGACACTTTGTTATTCCTAAAGACGACAGGACCGTCTCCATCCGTACATGAAGCAAAGAGTTGTGGTTTATTTCGATTGGATTTTGGGATTTTTTGAACACTTACTAATGTGTTGGTGTGTAGGTCCCCTGTGGGCACACGTTTTGACAGGTTATGGGTTGGCCTTTCCCGGGGCTTCTCGTAATTGTTTCCATGTCACTGTTTTAGGCAGCGCTTTATTAATCATCTTCTGGACGTTTCAGATAATAAGCCTACACAGTGTTTCCCTGACAGTGTTGGAGAGATTTTTTTTTACTTTAATTTATTTTATCCCGAAAATAAATGCTTGCATAAGGCCTGGACCAGGAAAGGACTGGCACGTTCCTATTCCTGCTCTAGGATAACACCTAAAAGCACGGAGGATGATCAATGAGGAAACGTCTGATTCTTCCTCTCCATCAGTGCCTTGGCTTGACAGGAGTGAGAAGTGGGTCTTTCTCCTCTCACACACGCCATGAACACGCAAACACAATCACACACACACACACACACACACACACACACACACACACATAAACACGTCCAAACACACAGAGAAGACGCACACACTGGAAGACACTGGAGGAGCTCCAGACAGTGTTAGCCCAGTGAGGCGTGCAGTCGGCGGAGAGGAAGAGGAAGAGGCGAGAGCGACTTGGTCAGTTGGTGCGCACACAACTTCCGACCGGTCAATCAGACATGCAATGGTCCCCTGCAGACGCGAGGCACCCGGCAGACACACTGCCTCACTGCGCCGGCCCAGCGACCGTGACAAGACACACGCAAACAATTAACCTAATATCAGCTCACACACTATATCAGTGGTACCATGACAATATTAGCAGTTGGAGTTCTTTGACTCCGGAGCCAGAGCCCAGCTGCTTTTTATCCAAAGAAAAAAATGAGATTGTATTAACCCGTAGCCTGACCCACATTAGCGTGGACGACCCTGTTCACCCCGGAGTCATTCCATGGCTTTACAAACACCAAACGCACAATGCTCTTCCTAACACCACCGGGAATTAAGATAGTTGATTCCTTAAAAACCAATAATGGAATATGGTGCCTGGCTTCCTCACACGGTTAACTGTGGACCAGGGGAGGCACTGCCAGGAGGAGACGCAGAGAAAAGCATCAGTGATTAACGCCGTGTTATCAGCACAACAGTCTGGCCATTGTTCCGTGGTAAGCAGGCCTAATCCTGCTTTTAGCAGTCTGGAGGAAAGAGCAGTGCTATTGTGTGGCTTCATCCTGCTGGGTGTCGGGGCTTGATGAGTTTGCCCTTCGCTTGCCTGGAACTTTCTCTCGCTGTCAGCGTCTAATCTGTGGGAGGGAGGGGGCGGGTGGAGGTTTGGGGAAGGGACGGACGCTTCTCGTTAGAAACCCGACGGAGCGAAAGGGAGGGGTCGAGCCTCCGCGTGCCCACACCGACGATGGCATTGTGATTTGACACCGAGCGTTTTGGAGTGGAAGATATTAGAAAGAAGCATGTCAACTGAACCAAACGTCTCATTAATAGGAAAGTCAGGATCCGTGAGGTATCCGTCCTGGATGCATTGTGAGGCTTCCTGAAGAAATGGACGCCGGAGTTTTTTCAATGCTCATCTCAGGACTGCCGCTGAGAAGCACAGATGCCACTGTTTGTCCACGGGCTATGTTCAAGCTTGTGTGTGTATGTGTGTGCGTGGGAGGGGGGTGGAGTGTGTGTGTGTGTGTGTGCCTGTGCAGCAGATGCCCCTGTTTTCAAATGTCCTTGAAATACCTCCCCTACCGCCAATTAGGCCCCCATTACTCTCCCATCTCAAGGCCGTCCCAATCAGCGTCGAGCCACTTCCTGGTACAACCTGCCTCGTCACCTCTGAACTCCTGCCCCAAAGCGCCGCGCCCCAGAGGGTGACCTGCTAAATGCCTGTCACCACCAGCTGATGTTATGCAGATGCTCCCTTAATGGTCCACCAGGACCAAACACCACCCACTGATCTATCCGTGGGGGTAACGTGGCACACACACATGCCATACAGTACATGCAAAATACATGCACACGAGTGCATACATTCTCAAACGCTGGATAGATAAAAAGGTGAGGGAACTGATGAAAGAGGAGGAGGGTGTGTGTGTGTGTGTGTGTGTGTCTATGTGTGAGGAAGAGACGAGGTTAAATGTGATGATGAAGTATTGAGTGGTCCTATTCAGTGAGGGCATGAAAAGCTTTGTCCATGGCTGTGTGTGTGTTTGTGTGTGTGTGTGTGTGTTTGTGTGTGTGTGTGTGTGTGTGTGTGTGTGTGTGTGTGTGTGTGTGTGTGTGTGTGTGTGTGTGTGTGTGTGTGTGTGTGTGTGTGTGTGTGTGTGTGTGTGTGTGTGTGTGTGTGAGGGAGCGTATGAGAAAAAGAGAGAGAGAGGCAGTGAGAGAGAAAGAGAAGAAGAAGACAGCCAGCCCCTGGGAGGTAGAATGGTGTGATAACACTCAGAAATGATAGTTTAGCCCTGGAGAGCACTTGACACGCAGTATCTCCCTTCTCAGATCCAAACACACACGCACACACTCTCTCTCTCTCTCTCTCTCTCCATGTCTCCCTCTGTCCCACAAACACACACAACCGAGCTCTATGTGAAAAAAAACCCCGCGCTCACAGCTGCCACAGTGAAGGGTAAACAGGTCCCGCCAAGGGCTTTGAGAGGAGGCTGAGAAGGAGACGCCGCTCCGTCTGTATGAGGGAGGGTGTGTGAGCGTCTGTGTGTGGGTGGGAGTGGTGTCTGTGTGTATGTCGGTGTGAAACCAGAGTAAAGTGGACCAAATTGAGTCCACTGCCACTCACCTGACAGCCGCTTGGAAACCTTCATGGGCAAAAAACTAAAAACGTAGACGGCGCGCGCACACACTCTCTGCTCCGACGCCTCGCGTCTCCTCTGCTCCTGTCTGGAGCTCCAAAACACAATTACTCCCTCCTTCCTCTCCTCCTCCTCCTCCTCCTCCTCCGTTCTCTTTCATAACCTCAGACTCGGTGTCTTGTCATGCAGAGAGATGCACTCAAGAGATGCCCCTTTTGTCCCCTGAGAAGATAGATGAGGGCGACAGGCTCTGGAAACCCAAGGGGACTCGGATCGGTTTTCCCGGTTTCTGCGACGCGGCGGCGTCGCGTTGATGAGACCCTCAGCTGTGCTTGCCCCCAGTCCTTGCTCATTTTCCCGAGCTCTGTGGTCGACCAGGAAAGTAGCGAAAGCCCCCATCTCCACGTCCTAAATTACGTTTTTACTTTTGATCCGGAAAGAGATGGGCGGGTGCTGTGAAGACTGCCGACCTACACAGCCGTATTGTACACCTTAGGGACGTCCCCCGGCAGGATCAGTGCACTTAGCGGATCTTTGCCGGGCTTTGAGGGTGTTTGAGTTACATTAGCCACGAGAAGGTCCTTCGCCTCTCTTCACTCCACCGTGACAGCCCCATCATGAAAAGCACCGCTAATGACAGAGTGATGTTTTGATGCAGGAATTCTCGGCCTTTGTAGGGCTCTTAATTAAAATAAAAGATGTATTAAAATGAATCCTCTGCTTCTGGCATATTTAAGTATTTTAAGTAGACTGTTATGATGGTTATGACAAGTTGTATGTTTTGGGTTATGTTATGCTGACTTTAAAAACTAATTGAAGAACTTTTTCTAATGTAAATGTTACTCAAGTAAAGTCTGTTGTGGTGCAGACATATAACACGGAACAGAAGAACTTTGCCTCAGACCTTCAACCCAACACCCACAGCAGAAAGACATCATTAGCCTAGCTCTAGTAATCCGCGTTTCCATTGGAGCCTCGTCAACAGGAAATCACAGTCCGCTGTGGGTGAACAGAGGAACGTGGGTACAGGTGAGTCCATCCCCTCGCTATCTCCTGTCTGGGGTCGGGGGGGGGGGCTTACAGGAAGGCTTTAGCCCACTAGCGGAGGCCTTTCGAACGGAAAACACGATGACGAAGAGAGCGGAGATGACGAAGCAGCGTGCTCGCGGCACAGGAGATGAGAGAGGAAAAAGACGAAGTCGCTTGGTGTGGACAGTCCGTCGCCCAGAGCCGCTGTCGCCGGGTCGTCGCTGGAACACGGACCCCCCACTGTGATTGCACTGGTTCTGCTTCCTGTCAGGCCGTATCCGGGGGTCCCACCGCGGGAGGAAGTGGTCTCGGGGTTGTGGCGTTGTTCGAGTGCACACACAGAAACACACAGACACGCACTCACGCACACAGACACACACAGACACGCACACACAGAAACACACAGAAACACACAGACACGCACTCACGCACTCACAGAAACACACAGAAACACACAGAAACACACAGAAACACACAGAAACACACAGACACGCACACACAGAAACACACAGAAACACACAGACACACACAGACACACACAGACACACACAGACACACACAGAAACACACAGACACGCACGCACGCACACACACTCAATGGTAGCCTCCAACCCCTTCAACTGTTCTTGAGGGTGATCAGAAAGAATTTGCATACATTTCTAAATATAATCGCTGAACTCTTTAATTATCAGTAGCCCTGAGTGTGTGTGTGTGCGTGTGTGTGTGTGTGTGTGTGTGTATGTGTACGTGTGAGACACAGAGAGAGAGGGAGTATAATTGTTCTTGAGAGAGGGGATGTTTTCAACAGTATCGGAAGGGAAGGCGCCCTTGCCGAATTCAGCCCCTAAGGCAGCTGTCTCACACAGCTGTGGCAATTCATAAAAGATAGACTCCCTCTCTCGCTCTCTTTCTCTCCCCCTCTCTCGCTCTCTTTCTCTCCCCCTCTCACGCTCTCTCTCTCTCAATCTCTTCTACTTTCCCTCAGTCCCTCTGTCTTCCACTCTCTTCCCCATTCTCTCACTCTCTATGTATCTCTTTCTCTGTCACACACACACAAACACATACACGCAAACGCACAGCGTAATTATCATACAGTGCATGCGTTCGCACGCCCACGTACGCACACAAAGCCCGTCCTCATGGGGATATTACCTTCGTCTTCATATTTCCGTAACAAGGGCGATGATAATTGAACTAAATCAACATCTCCTCAGAGGGAGACAGAAAGGGAGGGCAGGGGGGAAACAGACCCCCCCCCCCCCCCCCCCCGGGATGGGCGGACATCGAGGACGCCGCGGCGCCGGGTTGACAGGGAGTTCACGGAGCCCACTGCTGCGCCGACGGAGACTTTACCGTCACATCACAGGTGACACCGGAAGAAAGGCGGAGACACCTGCTGCAACACCGCCTTGGCGAACCCGATCGCCATTTTAATTGTCTTGAAGCTTGAATCGGGGAGGGGAGGGGTATCGTCGGTTTTCTCTTTATGGAATCGTGAACTTTTGGGATTGAAATGCCGGCACCAAGCCTTGACTACAGCGTGGAGAGAGCCCTTGAGAGTGATGTCTGTATTTTTACCCTCGCAAAACAGAAGGAAAAAGTTATAGAATCACATAAAAAAAAATGTCAGGTTTAGTTTATAAACAACCCTCATTGGTGGCGTTAGCAGTGATAGTAAAACTGATTCAATTCAATGCTAGTGTTCCAATCAGTTAACCACATCGATCTTACTTCACAGATTGTACAATAAGAGCCAGTCCTGCTGCGTCCCCTGTCCTTCAGAGCCGCTCATCCATTCCAGCCTGCGACAGAGACAAGCGGGCTCAGAGCTGCGTTAGTCCATCAGCTCAGGAGACAGCTAGGTGGAGGGCCCAAAGGTCACCTTTACAGGAGCCACCCTGGTCGCAGGCACCAATCGTCATAATAATAGCCATCCACACACAACCTCACTTTGTACCAAGCCTGGCTGTCTCAGCCCTGATCCAGCCAAGGGCACGGATTACCACGGAAACCAATTTGGGGGTGGGGGGTGGGGGGGTGTGGGGGGTGGGGACCAGGACACAGGGAGGAGGAATGAGAGGCTGGTATGCTTTGTTCTGTCGCTGACATTTATGTGGTGCTGTGGTTTGGCTGCGGAAGGCGGTTTGGCTCCAAAGGGAGGTCACAGGCCTGTTATTATTCTGATGTGTGTGTGCATCTCAGAGAAATATCACCATACTAGGGTTATAGACTGGGGGCTCACCATTCGGGGAGGTGGAGTGCGTCGGGGATGGATGGTAGGTTCGTTGTTGGTGTGGAAGCAGGGATCTTTATACTGTATGTATTACACTGAGCGGCAACGTTGACAAAATGCAACTGAGGGAGGATCGCATGCTGACAAACGGCAGAAGCATTTTTGTTGTCTTCTGCGTGCGAGCATATCTAAATGTGTACGCTTTCTTAATTTCCTTCTTTCTTTCTTTCCTTCTTTCTTTGTTTCTTTCTTACTTTCTTTCTTTCTTTCTTTCTTTCTTTCTTTCTTTCTTTCTTTCTTTTTTTCTTTATTTCTTTATTTCTGTCTTTCTTTCTTTCTTTCTCTCTACTTTACTGCAACTTCTCACTCAATACTAATCAATACAAACAAATCAAAATAATTCACGTTCTGTTCAAGGATGTGAAATTGACGGAGCAAATATCTAATAACAGGTTAGATTAACAGAAAAGAAAGGATTTTTTTAAAGTACTCGCTTTGAACATGAAACACGTGTTCAAAGAGTGGTGACAGAGCGATCTCATCACAGCCTGTGTGTGTGAGGTAGATTATCCTTGAACAGCCCGCCCTCAAGAGACCGGGGCCGTACTGTAGCCTTGGTCTCCGCGGAGCCCTGAGTGGAGGGCGACTCTGCGGCGAGGTGAAGAAGTAGCAATTACATAAAAGAGCGGGCGCCTTATCAGCCCCTTCTCCTCTCCTCTCTCTCTCTCTCTCTCTCTCATTCTCCCCACTCTCCTCTGGGTTAAACCGCCCAGATCAATCCACACGGCTGGGAAGTGGAGAGAGGGCACCTTGAAAAACCCCGCCGATTTATTTGTTTGAAACGTACCCCCCCCCCCCGCCCCCTTCCCTCCCTTTCTTGTCCTGTGCCGGCCACGGGGGATCCCGCCATTGATTTTCACTTCAATCGTTTGACCTGTGACCCCGGCGGGACGCAGCGTCTCTCTCTCATGGCCGCTCCCAGGCAGGCGGAGCGTGGGGAACTTCCGGGCTCCGCTCCCCTGGTCACGCGCGTTTGCATATTTTCGAGAAGGGGAACAACGGGAAAGTAGTTCTCATTTTTAGCTTCTGTGGGAAACGTGCTTAGACAAACTACCCTTTATGTTATGGGTTGGCCCTGAATGATGATTATCCCGTGTTTGATACTGTAACTGTACTGGCTCGTGTTTGATTGTTTGTTTGAGTGTGTTTTGCGTGTTGTTGACTTTTGTTGACTGTCCATATGGCCCCATTTTCAGATATGGGAAAAGATCCATCCCAGAGTGGGCAAAGACACGCGTCTCTGAGTCAGAGATGTGACACGCAAACACAGTATTGTTCCCTCATATCACATGTCTCCGCGGCCAGACATCTGACTGGGTACAAATTAGCAACTCGGAGGTGTTGATGTTCCTTTTCGCTCTCATAGTAAACAGCACCTCTTTCACCGCGGTCCAAAAAAAATATTGTTTTACCAACTCCCTAAGCTTCACTGAGCTTTAACACAGAGAGATTAAAGTCAAACGTTTCACTGACCCAAAGAAAGAAACTCAATAGTTTTCCCTTGGATCTGACATCTAATATAGGGTGTATCCCAATACATGTTTGGGAGAAAAACAGCACATTTGCGAGGGATACTTCAGTGCCTTTGTGAGATGCAGCCATTCCGAGCAAAGCGTCTGACTGACTGCTCTGTGTGCTTTCCTGGTTGCTATTAGGCAGTCACTGTGCCACTAGCAGATGACTCCTCGGCCATAACGACACCTGACACTTCCACTGCGATGGTGGAAACTAATTCAAAAAAATGTCAATGACACATCAACGTCTGCATGCACTGAGACGTGCTACACGACCCACAACTCCAGATCCTTGGTAGATTTCTCCATGATGCATAAATCAATATTAACCTTATTCCGTTGCAAAGCTCAATACTGCTTGGAATGAATATACATGATTCTGTTTTTCTAGGTTGCAATTGTAAGCCTTCTGAATAATACAGTGTTGAGTCTAAGACATAAGAAACGTTTGACAAAGACATCTGCTGACCTAGTTATGTTACTCTTAAACTGCATTTTCCGCAACATACTTTTTATCCAAACCTTCAATGCATTTTCACCACAGCCTACTGGGGTGTAAGCCCATGGTTAGATGGTCATGAGAATCATTATTTATCAGTAGCTGTAATTAGTTTTTACTGCATAAGAGTTTATTGCACAATGGTTTACTGCACAATGCTTATTTTTCCACAACCACTTAGTTCATAAATGAGATATAGAAAGAAGAAAATTGCATGTTGAGCATTGTGGGTGCTATAACAGTAAATTGCCATAGGGTCGCATCAATGGAAGGCTGACAATGAATAATTCTGACCATCCAGAGGGTCATCGAAAACAATGGAATGTCAACAGCAGCTCAGCTTATGGATGTGCTTGGCTAATACACCCCCTCTATTCAACCATCCCAATGGTGGGTAAACACAGCAGCTTGGCATAAGAGGCAGTGAGAGAGAGAGAGCGAGAGAGAGAGAGAGAGAGAGAGAGAGAGAGAGAGAGAGAGAGAGAGAGCGAGAGAGAGAGAGAGAGAGAGAGAGAGAGAGAGAGAGACAGAGAGAGAGAGAGAGAGAGAGAGAGAGAGAGAGAGAGAGAGAGAGAGAGAGAGAGAGAGAGAGAGAGAGAGAGAGAGAGAGAGAGGGAGAGAGAGAGAGAGAGAGAGAGAGAGAGAGAGAGAGAGAGAGAGAGAGAGAAGAGAGAGAGAGGGAAAGGGAGAGAGAGAGAGAGAGAGAGAGAGAGAGAGAGAGAGAGAGAGAGAGAAAGAGAGAGAGAGAGAGAGAGAAAGAGAGAAAGGGAGAGAGAGAGAGAGAGAGAGAGAGAGAGAGAGAGAGAGAGAGAGAGAGAGAGAGAGAGAGAGAGAGAGAGAGAGAGAGAGAGAGAGCGAGAGAGAGAGAGAGAGAGAGAGAGAGAGAGAGAGAGAGAGAGAGAGAGCGAGAGAGAAAGAGAGAGAGGGAGAAAGGGAGAGCGAGAGCGAGAGAGAGAGAGATTGAGAGAGAGAGCTTTTGTTCAGTGGTACACACTGGGCACCTGCTCTTTCCTTTCTGGAGAATACACTGGCTCCCTCCCATCTGGCCACGTCCTCCCACTGTTTACCCAGCAGGAAAATCACTGGGTAGCAAGGCCTGCCCATCCTGTCTTCCTCTCTGTCTCTCTCTCTCTCTCTCACACACACACACACACACACACACACACACACACACACACACTCAGGCCTCCAGTCTCCAGTGGGCGGCCCATCTCTGCCGGCCCGTTCTGGTCCACCTCCAGCCTGACCCAGATGCAGTTTGGACCCCGTGCAGCTCTATTTGGTTTCTCATCACCCTGTGTTGCCAGGGAATAGAACGCCGCGCATCCCAGTGGAAGCGTCGCTGCACGCTGGGTAGATACCGCCAGGGAGATGCAATATCCTGAGCCGGGGGAATCATTATTTTTTGAAGTGCAGTCCCCATTCCCTGCGCCCATGGCATCGGAGGGAGATATTTGCTGTTCCAATTTTTGTCAGTGATCTGCGAACGTCTTACCTGTGCGAAATAATTTCCACGTGGGGTTAAAAAAAAAAAAAATGTAAACGGTTCCCTGCGGACGAGCTGTGGCAGTTGATTGTGGGTGGTGAGAGGTGCGTAACCTGTTTGGCCACGTCTCAGCGGGGGGCGGCAAGGTGGATCGTCCCCCAGGGGAAGGGAACTCGATGGACAGGCCATGACAGCTTAATCATCCAAAAACACATCGCTAATGTGGCCCTCCGTGTCCGGCCTAATGGACTGGAGTGGCCGTCTGTCGTCACCTAGCGACGCCCCCGGAAACCCGGCTCCCCGCCCTCTCCCTGGCCTCCATGCTCCCTGGCCTCCCTGCTCCCTCGCCCCCACACACATTCAATCTGCTTTGGCGGAGAGGGTCGGGACACGGGCGCCTGAACAGCCAATTTCGGCACTTAAAAAATCCGTCTGGGGTGCGCCGCCTCGCACGCGCGGGCCGACGGAGGCACTAATCATCGTAGCGGGGTGCCCACTCGGAGCCAGAACGGAGAGGGCCATGTCTGTCTGCCAGGGAGGCGAGGGGGCCAGGCAGTGCCCGTTTACACACGGGAGGAAATGACACTTTAACCAAGAGAAGGGCCGGCCCCCTTGCCCGCCGACCCCGTCAAGCCACGCAGGTCACACACTTCAATTGCCTGTCAGACAATCGGATTATGTATCAGGATTTCTTAGGATTTCTTAGGTTTCGAAAAATGAAAACATAAAATATTGAATGCACCAACAGCTGCGCTGTGTGTGTGCGTGCGTGCGCTTGCGTGTGCGTGTGTGCGTGCGTGCGTGTGCGCGTGCGCGTGCGTGCGTGCGTGCGTGTGTGTGCGTCTGTGCACCATAGACAGCTAGAGGAGAGCTTGTTGTGTGGCTACCCTGAGGGTTCAGACCTGATCAAAGCCCAGTCTGTCAGTCTGCAGGTACACAAACACCCAGCCTGTAACACACACACACACACACACACACACACACACACATTCTCACACACACTACAGAGAACAGAGAGATAGCAGGCAGAGAGAGAGAGAGAGAGAGCAGGGGGGAGAGAGAGAGAGAGAGAGGGGGGAGAGAGAGAGAGAGCAGGGGGGAGAGAGAGAGAGAGCAGGGGGGAGAGAGAGAGAGAGAGCAGGGGGGAGAGAGAGAGAGAGCAGGGGGGAGACGGAGCCGAAATAGAGGGCGGGGGAGATAGAGAGAGAGAGCAGGGGGGAGAGAGAGAGAGAGCAGGGGGGAGATATAGAGATCAGAGAGAGCCAGTCTGTCTAAGCAGGGTCACGGGGAGGTCAGACCCATGTGGGACACCCCTCTCCCCCCTCCCTCTCCAGCAGAGATAGGCCATTTAAACAGGTCAGTCCAGACACTAACTCAAAGTGATGACACTGACCTGCTGCTTCATTGAAGGGAGTTGGGTGCCATGGGGTCGTTACTCTGGATTAGACCGGAGCCGGGCCGTGGCTGACCCCACTGGGATATTTGTCCTTTGACCTCGGGTTTCTGGACCTTCCTTTACCTTTAGGTATTATAGGTATGATGTACTGATAGTAGACAGATTTACAAACACGCAAGCTCCGGATTGTAAAGTGCCACCCACCTAAATATGTGATCAAGCTTGGTGCGTCTGTTCTTTTTTGAAAAGCAGTTGGCCAGGTGGTAGGTTCTGTTTTCGGCTGACCCTCCTGGTCATTGTTCGACTGAAAGCTCTAAACAATACAGTGTCAGTGATGACATGGTCTTACCTTCAGTGTCACTGTGGACATGGTCTTACCTTCAGTGTCAGTGTGGACATGGTCTTACCTTCAATGTCAGTGTGGACATGGTCTTACCTTCAGTGTCAGTGATGACATGGTCTTACCTTCAGTGTCAGTGATGACATGGTCTTACCTTCAGTGTCAGTGATGACATGGTCTTACCTTCAGTGTCAGTGTGGACATGGTCTTACCTTCAGTGTCAGTGATGACATGGTCTTACCTTCAGTGTCACTGTGGACATGGTCTTACCTTCAGTGTCAGTGTGGACATGGTCTTACCTTCAATGTCACTGTGGACATGGTCTTACCTTCAGTGTCACTGTGGACATGGTCTTACCTTCAGTGTCAGTGAGGACATGGTCTTACCTTCAATGTCAGCGCCACATTCTCACCCCCTTAATGTAGCGCTTAGTTCAGAGCCCAGCTAAAAAACTGCAGAGATGAATCACCTCGTCCCTCATTGCAGACGTGTTTCTGAAAGGCTGTGTCCGTCCCTCTTCAAAATGTCGGAAAAGCAGAGGGAGAGGAAAAGGGAGCACATCAATTGACTGGGAAAATGAGAAAGTTTGTCCCTGACGCTCCTGTCGGAATGAACGATTAAGATATCTAATATGATTTGTTAAAGCTGTAGGCCAGGCGAGCTGATAAGGGCCCGATAAGACCTCTCTCTGCGCTCATCCCTGCACGCTAATTAGCTTCTCGCCTCTTTCTTTTTTCGCCTTTTTATCCATTTAAGGCTTTGAAGGAACAGACAGACACCTGCATCAATCATAATTATTTTACTCATGCTAAAATTAGCAGGAGGGAGAGGGAACGCAGTCTCCTTCACATGGGCGGGGGGGAGGAGACGGTGGGGGTGAGGGAGCGAGAGAGAGAGAGAGAGAGAGCGGCGGGGAGGGAGGGAGAGGGGGAGAGAGTTAGCAATGAGGTGAATCGATAAATATCACTCCGGCTGATTGGACCTAATTAGAGGCATAGAGAGGCATTCTGGAAGAGACTGGGTGGAATTGAGTTGGCCAACTTGTCAGAGCCAATTAAGTGTCTGTATTATTGCTACTGAGAGAAAAACATGCCGATTAGATTAGGTGTGTGCACGTGTATTAGAGCACTGCTTATAGGAGCAATATGGCCAGGTGAAGATAAGTGTTCTCCTGTGATACGGGTAAAGTGTGAAGGGCCTGATGATCCAATACACACACACACACACACGCACACACACACACACACACGCACACACACACACACACACACACATTTGTTTCATCATCTCTCGTCCGCACTCCGAAATCCACACGGCATCGTACTCTCCAGCTGTCAGCTGCTGCGCTTGGCTACAGCTGAGAAAAGCTAGCCTCCATTGGCCAGTGCATGCGTGTGTGTGTGTGTGTGTGTGTGTGTGTGTGTGTGTGTGTGTGTGTGTGTGTGTGTGTGTGTGTGTGTGTGTGTGTGTGTGTGTGTGTGTGTGTGTGGGTGTGTGTGTTGTGATTCCCATTGGATGTTTGATCACATGTATTGAGTCACAACAAAATAGCCCTCTTCACGTTTAAGAATATATTATTCTGTGTTTTTTTTTCTAAACAGTTCATAATTTTCGCCACCTAAACACCCAAAGATTCAATAAAAATTTATAAAAAAATCACTTTCCCATCACTTCATTTTAATATCGGACTCATAGCAAGCAAGCCTCCTTATTACTTCAGGGCCTCTGAGGGCTAGAAAGGACCATGGTCAACTAAACATACCAATAGCACAACACCATGCCTTTTTAAAAAGAAATATAGTACGTCACATTTTTCATCAAATTTTTTCGGGCACATTTACTTTTTCGGATTGAAGGTGATTTATTTATTTTGTTGCCAACATCAACTGGCCTTGTGGAGACGAAAGCTGTCGAGTTTCTCCCTGAACCAGAAAGCCACAATGGCACAGCCCAGGGAGGGGAACATGAAAGCTTCGCTAATCAGACAGCGGGGAAAGTGCCAGTTGGTCCAAACGTAAGTCATAATGTGCCGAGGTGCTTTGGGTGAAACCCTCGAGACAACTAGCTAGCCTGGGAACAGCGTCTCGACACCGTCAGATAACGAGCCCTGATGACGGTGCTTACAGCCATTATGGCAAATCAAACACTGAACGCAAGTAAGTTACACAAGGGGAAAAAAAGACTGACTATAAGGCTGCAAACATCAAGTCATAACCCAACCACTTACTGTACACATGCACATTCTAGGTCTATGTTCCTGTGTAAAGCAGAAAGGAAATCTAGTCCAGTCATGAGCGTGGAGTACGACAGAAAAAGTTGTGCATTCAGTCATAATTGATTCATGTTTCAATGTTCCATATCCATACGTGAGAATGCGCCTTGCTTGAAGGGGGCAACATGTGCATATGCATTCGCACACTCAAAGTTAGCAAATTATTTTGTCGCTTAGTTTGCTTATGAGCGTTGTCACTCTATAGATATGCTTTGTTGATGCACTCCAGAAAGTCTGACTGCCCATTTCACTGGATTAATGTGAAGGCAAATTCCCTCCTATCTGCACACACATTCTTAGATCATCAGTCTCTGAAATGTATCATTTTATCAATAACTGTATACACACTGTGATTGTGGCTCTGTTGTTTCCTCACAATTTATTCTGAGATGTGCCTGGAGTCTTTGTTTGCAAAATTACAGCGATCTGTGGATCTTGAAGACAAACACTGCCCTCCTCAGGCCTTGCTGGGAATATACTCAGCGTCGGGTCAGAGGCAGCCACCACACACAGCCCTCCTCAGTCATCTTCATGGAGCCTGCATCTCTGTCTGTGAGTGTGTCTCCATCTTTCTCTCTCTCTCCATCTCCCCCACCCTCCCGTCTCTCCTCTCTGATGTATTTAAATGCATTACTTTTTATCTCATGATCTCGACATAAAGATTATCTTCCTTCTTTTGAATATTTTCAATGGAGGGGAATGTCTTGAAGTGAGGCGAATTTTCTGTCTACGCCCTTTTCTGTTTGAGGAAAGAAAGTTGTAAAGCCACAGTCATCACTCTTAGCAGTGGGGGGCCGAAGCGCTGAGTGGATGGAGAAAATAAAGGAACTTGGAAGGTTGTCTGTAGTTGGGAAGGTCGCGCGTGGTGAATGCCGTTCAATGCTCATCTCCAACGCAGCCCACCAGACCCAGCCTAACCACACTTTGAAAAAAGACAGACATACACGGACAGCACAGGCCAAGAACCTAACTCTATACTGCCCAATTTCCCGCACAAGCACTTCCACTTCCACCCCCATCCCCTCCACACACACACACACACGCACGCACGCACGCACGCACGCACATCCAAACAAAGACTGCTCTAACTAAACTGAAGTGTTCCCTTGTAAAACATTGACGTGCCATATATCCTAAGAGGTAATAACATACAGTAGTCACTAGGGGGTGGTCTTACAGTTGCCTTTCCGACTGGATCCTCCGTGAAAGAACTTTGATTCACTCCTGTGTTTAATGTGACCAAGTACACATGGCTGAACAGCGCTCTCTCTCCCTTTGAGTCTTGACCGGGGATGGAATGCAGGATGTTACATGTATCTGAATGCAGTGTAAACTGTAATCATCCACTGTGTGGAGGAGAGTGAAGCGTCCTCTACTTGTACGTAGGCAATGCATTTCCAATGAATGCTCAGTCTCTACACAGCTGCTATGCTCGATGCCCATGAAGATTGTAGAGTTTGCATGTATCTTTTCATGATACCTAAGTAATACCAGGTTGATCAGTGACTACCACTAACATAAAGCACAGACATACACTGTATGTAGGTCTCCTTTTTCCTCCGAGTGTGCGGTGGGGATTATTGCAGGGCAGATTGTTCTCACTCTAGTTAGAAGCCGTTTCAGTTGGTTGCGCCAGGATAATGATTCAACAGTTTCCCCACATTCAAATGATTATTTTTGGATCGATTCAGCACAATTTGGCGTTATGCTTTTAACCATATGCTCGCGTTTACACGTTGCATGAGCTCTATTGATCAAATCCTGACTGTAATGGTAGCACTTACTGTAGTGGATATCGAATGTGTTCGTAAGCTGTGCGTGGGATAGTGGGGCTGTCTGTGTATGGTGTGGTTTCCCTTAAATAGATCCAGAGAGAATTATTATCACAGAGCTGATTGTGAGAATCATCACTGCACAATATTTACCATTTTATGACAAAATTGACATAGTAATCACAGCAAACTATTTCTTCATCTTGAGTTGATAAATATGAACACCCTAGAGTGATCATTTATATTTCTGACAGGTGGGATTCAGGGGCCAAAGTGCAAACTGTCTCTGTTGTGGTATTTGGAGGCCCAGTTTCCTGTTTAACTTCAGGGACTACAATACAGTCAGTCAGCTATGTGTCTCCAAGCAGTGATGCTGTCAGAATGCACTTTGAGTTTGAAATCGTTTGGCTGCGGTACACTCCTATATTTATTTGTAGAAACCTAATGTCAAAATACATATATATATATATCTACTGTATGTCTATCTATGTATATATCTATACAATAATTGCATATTGTTAGGATTTTGCTAAATCTATATGTAACATATTATTTGAAAGGCGGTGATGCTAGAGTTTCTGGCATTTGGCGAGGAAAAACCTTCTAGAGTCCAAAATAATCAATGACTCAACAAAACAGAGACTCCAGGCACGCTCCTAGGCTGCTAAGTCCCCCGAGTCACAATCAGATAAATGTGGGATATAGTCATTCACTGATGAGTGGGGCGTATTCCAATAATTTGTGGATATTTTTAAACAGACCTTCGCTAATCAAAGCCTCTAATTGGTTTGAGTTCAGCTTATAGAGTTGCAATCTGTAACAGCCACGATACACTCGAAACCATGTCACAACCTCCAAAACGTCCATTCCTTCGAGTGGATGAAACTAAAATGAGTGTCACATTAGAATATGTGCTGTGCATAAAAGGGATACGCTATACTTGTTTGTTCATGAAATTAGGAGTGAAAGGGCCTCAGTTGGCGTGTTTTAAGTCTTTCTTTTTCGTCGTGGCTCAAATAATACAGAAGCGGACTGCTATGGACATAGCTAGTGCTCCAGCACATCTCAGGTGTGTGTCAGATTTCACATCCGTACCACTCTGCTCCCACAAGCCCCCAATAATCTGTACGCATGTTCCTTGTACGTTCGACCTACTGGTTTTGGTCAATGTATGATTTGAACGTTTCTTTTTAAGCAGTAGTTGCCCCTCGATGTCTTGCAATCCACTGGAATCTGAACTGGATTTTACAGTTCTTCCTGAAAGAGAGAACACTCTTTCATCGTTGAGATATTACTTCGTATCTCTGATGAAGTCATGCTTTGCCTCTTATCTTTGTGTAGCCTCTGATTCTGTGTCTGCACCACATGCTCATTGAAGCAGAACAGGAATTCCACATCAGACATTACTGAACAACAGGGTGCAGGAGAGGTATTGGGGCTTAAAAAGGAAACAGTAGTCGTAGCGGAAAGTCAAGGAAGTGTAAGAAAGTAACGAGGAATCATACTGGCGTTTCATTCAAAACAGGACAGACATCATTTTCTCTGTTTACTTTACTCTCAAAGAAACAGGAGTAAACTTTAAATGAGACGATACACAATATCATGGGGGGGTGGGGGGGGGGGGGGGTGAATATTAGATAAAGAAAAATGCATGGTAAATACATGTAGGCATATTGAGACATTTGAAGTCATCACACTCAGCAAACTGGTGTTCCGTGGTACAGGACCTGCACACGAGTCAGTGCTTTCAGCACACATAGTACAGTACATCCTTGAGAGTCGATTACATAACACTTCTCTCATTCACACAAAATCATACTGGCACCTATTGAACAGAAAGTGTGTGTATATTTGGTACATGCTCAATCCAGGCAACTTTCAATTGAGCTTATGTCCTTTCTAAAAACGTGGCACCAGACATATTTATGTAAGCAAAAATAACCTTTGTGTACAGTAGCTTCCTGCTCAGATATTCTTACAAAATGCATTTTGTTTTCTCTAAATGATGCTTAACACAATAGAAAAAGGCCTACATGTCCGTTCACATAGAAACTGTGAACGATCCATGGAGCCAAAAACATACAGGTGCACACACACGTGTTATAAGGCACTGCAGTAGGACATTATATATGTAGTAAAAACAATAGTCTAGGTGGTATGTACACCTGGGCACTTTAACATGTTATAGAAACATACCCTGAATGAATTTCCCCCAGAGCTTACCAGACAAGACCAAACACCTTTACAATTTCCAGTTAATAGAAGTTCATGCACGCTGCATTATAATCAACGCTATCTCCAAATGTCCAATCTCATGTAATATGCTCTTTGTATTGTGAATATTGTATATATACTTTTGTTGCTTTTTGCTAATAACTGTAAAAAGGTTTGTGTCTTGTCTGCTTCGGCTTTCTCGGGGAGAGTGTTTCGTCTGATGTCAGAATCTAAATCATCGTAAGGCATGGAGTCTCTCTCCCATACTACAAGTACTGCTCCCTTTTCTCTGGTGGGGTACTTTTAACATTTGGTCTGCAATTCAAAAGAAAAAACATGTTTCAGTAAATGTACAGTCCTTTTCACAGACAACAAAAAAAATAACCCAAAGAAAAAACACACACACGCTTACAAAAATGTTCAATCATAAGATATAAGTAAAGCAAACATCCACACCAAAGAACAAGTGTTTTGACTCATAGGTCTTGAGGTGAAATTTTGTAAATAAAAGGGAATAATAAATGGGGTTATGGTGGAAGTTTTCCAGGCTGCGGGGGGTCGGACCACCTCATATCTCAGAGTGAAGGTTAGCCTGACCTATCCTCTAAGAATCCATATTTACAATTAGGCTCAGTGGGTAAGAAACATCAGAAGAGACAAGCTCGAAGAAAATGGAGTGGGGCAGACATCATTTCCCCCATCAAATCAGTGTGTGTATTTAGAAAGGTAAGACGAGGGATGGGGAGCCACAGACACCGGAGCAGAGACACGAGGCCCAAATTGGTAATTTAGGAGCAAGATGGAAAGGGGAAAACAGATATCAGAACTCGGAGAGTCCTCAATAAAAAGGCGGGGGCTGATCAGTCAGGAAAACTAGTTTCACTCAACAACTCTGCCCTGAATTAGAGGAGAGAAGAAGACAGGCAGAGAAGAAGAACAGAATTAGAAGAGACGAGGGGCTATAGAGACACATCAAGACCTCCCTAATTCCCACAACAGCTACGTGGTGTTAGTGAGTCAATGGGTGCTTGACGTTATGCATTTAGAGTAATACCAGGTTACGTTTTAGATGGCTTATACAGGCATCAGATGTTAAATGTCATGCGCAAACAGCGAATTAGTGAATGATTGGTAGATGATGCAAGAGTAAAGTCAACCTATTTCAATTAATCACAGTGCAAATTAGTAACGTTTTGTCAAATGGAATTAGAGAAAAGACTAGGAGTTAATACATTTTCTGGTGACAGCTTTTTAGGTAGTTGGATCAAAATGTGTTGTTGGATAATAACTATAAAAGCATGTATGATGGACTTGGTGGGTGAAACATTTCTGGAGGCCTAATACCCGATATACACTCTCTTTCTCTTTCCTCACAATGGAACTCTTGACAAACAAAAGGGCCTCCGAGTAGATGGGCCAGATGTCATGAGAATGGAGCAAAAGGAGAGTTTCTAAGAAATCCTAGTAGCTTTGTTCGCCAGAGGAGCAGCGTACCAGCTCTTTGAATGAAGCCTCAATCAAGTCTGACTCGAGGCTCTGAATGGTGGAGAGGGGGGCTAAAGAGCAGCCGTGGATGGATAAGACATAAAGTAAGTGTTGGCCCTCGTCCGGTACAACTAGCATAACTCATCAGCCACAGGAAGTATTATGGCTGCTGCTTCGGCAGTCGTAATAGTCTATTTTACGCGAGGTCTTGAAACAATCTTGTTCGATTATGAAGTTAATGAAGTGAAGTTAATTGTGTGCACGGAAATGCTGTTGCACAAAGCTTCGCAGGCAGTGCCCATGGCCTTGTCTTTTCAGAAGGCAACTTGAATGGATGATTGTTAGTGGATCATAGAGGATAATATGAATGTATTCCCATTGACATCTCAATCACTCATTAGTCCCCCGTAATAAAGGATTGCGACTGTGTGATACATACAATTAAATAAACATTCATTCTCTGCCATGGTAAACCTAGCTGTATATGGAGACCTCAGCAAGTGATTTCCCTACCACTGCAGTTCAGTTGCTTTGCATGCTCTTTGTGCACTGTGCATCGTCAAGCAATTACAGCTTAACGCGCAGCTATTCTGAGCCACTAATTACCCACCGTGGCTCCATCCCAAAGCTATTTGTACAACTTGAGATTTGAAGAGCTAAATCACTCCCTAATTGACTTGTTTAACAGTGGACACTTGAAGTATGACCATTGACCATGGCTTTTAGGTAGCTTGAGTGGTAGACAAGGCCATTCTTCTGGTCACCCCGCCATGATTTTGGGCTCTCTGTTTTGTGTGGTGGTGAGGGGTCCTCCTACACACAACTGAGCTGCAGTGGGAGGTGAAAGGCCTGCTCCTGTGCCTCTGTTAAAGCTGCAGCACCGTGGTTACACACGAGAGGTAACTGTAGACAATAGGACCTTCTTTTTGCCATCTACGTGGGCTGGCGACACACACACACGCAGCTTCAACCACAAAGCAAAGGACAGGCAAGGGATTGTTCTTTCCCACTGATCATCAGCCTTACCAGATATTGTAAACACTTCAGCTCCCTTGCCTGCTATAGAATATGAACATAAGAAAACTTTCGATACTTTTTTTATGTTGAGCTATATTGGCTTTGGATGTTTAGAAATTCTACTCATTGCCTGCAACCATGTGATGAAGCAAATGTCTAGGACACCAATGTTTATTACTGAATTTTGGAACGATGAAATACTATCAAGTGAAGGTCAAAAATATTGTTAGCATGTATTTTGAGGGTTAACCTGTTGGCAATAGTTTAATTAGTTCTGATGAAGTGCAACACAGGGAAGCAACGGTTTTTTATGTTTATATGTCAAATTTAGGCAGTATTTTGATAAGAATTAGGTTATGGAATGACTATAAGGCTAAAAGATAAACTTTACTAATAGCGCCAACTACAAAATGTTGTGAGCTAGATTTCTTTCTGATATAAGCTGACAATCATGAATCATATAAGCCTTTGAGGTGTCGAGAGATTTGAATAACTGATTTGAAAGAATGTGTGTGTGTGTGTGTGTGTGTGTGTGTGTGTGTGTGTATGAAGATGAACTTTTAGCTGGTAGAATCAGGGTCAAAAGGGGTGGAGCCGAGCGTGTCCTCTGCTCTTTGTTTGGGTAGCTGCAGGAAGAGGGTGGGGTTTACACGTACTCCCTGGCTGTGGAAGGCTGTGATTGGCGGTAGTATTGCTGTCGCCTTTCGTCATTGGAGCAAGAGCAGCACAAGAAGGAACCGCCCAGTACCGTCAGACAGGCTGCCGCCCATCCCACAAACAGGGCAGAACCAAACTCATACCTGCACAGAGAAAAGGGAGAGACGAGAGTAATGATGCACGCGTTTAGGGGGGGGGGGGTTCTCAAACTCAACGATGATTGGGCATGAAGTGCGTTGAGGGAGGGGCTTACCTGGCGTTGAGTGGCGTGTTAGGATTAAAGAACTGATGAGACACTTGAGTGGCGTACCAGGACACGGAGACCAGTGTGCACAGACCTGTACATAAAGGGTGTCAGAGACAGCAAAGTGTACATAGTGGATAGGAACACACGCCATGCATTACACACAGTATACATGTGCTAATCTCCCAATCTCAAAGTAAAGCTTCCTCTCGGCACGTGGTACGGTCCGTTTCATTTCAACACTTAGTATCAGAACCTTTCATCTACTGGAACATTTTAAATGGACTCTCTCAACTATTCATTATATGCTTTGGTAACCCTTTAATGCTTCTTAATAGTAAAACATTCTCCTTTGGAGTTAATATCTATTATCGAAAGATTCAATTTGGGTGATTTTCTTTAGCCTAAAATGGATACGAGAGTCTAATTTGGAATAATAAAGGCACTCGGATTTGTTGCAATCACTGAGCGGTTGTTTTTCTTCCTCATGCCCATGGTTTAGTCTGAGGTCAGCAACTAATTTGTCTGAAATGACCACTTCCTGTTTATACCAGGGAAACTAATTGCTCAACAGACCCCTGGCGAGAGTCTCTGCACAGAGGAATGCCAGACTAAAGTATCTTTCCACAAAACAAACTGACCGGAGCAGATAAGAAAGACAGAAACGCCACAAAATGGCATTGTTTCAAACAACCGAACGACCTTGTTTGCTCATTGTGCCCGTGACGGGCACATGTGAAACACAGGGGCCTAGCAGAGCATGGGCCCAGCGCAGCACGTTAGTCTCACCGGCGAGCAGGAACAGAGCTCCCCCGGACACGGCGATGCGGGTCTTGGTAGCGGGGTTGTTGTCGCCCACCTTGGTGCACTTCATCCCCACCACGCTCACTATCATCGCCAAGAAGCCCATCAGCACGGACACCACCATCAGGGCACGGCAGGTCTGGATGTGCACTGGAGACAAGGAGGAGGCGGGGGAGATGACCAAAAGAAGATACAGAAAGTAGTACCAAAAAAAGAACAGAAAGAAAGAAAGAAAGAAAGAAAGAAAGAAAGAAAGAAAGAAAGAAAGAAAGAAAGAAAGAAAGAAAGAAAGAAAGAAAGAAAGTAAAGAAAAGACAGAAAGAAAGAAAGAAAGAAAGAAAGAAGGAAGAAAGAAGAGAAAGAAAGAAAGAAAGAAAGAAAGAAAGAAAGAAAGAAAGAAAGAAAGGAAGAAAGAAAGAAAGAAAGAAAGAAAGAAAGGATGACAATAAAAAAGAAAGAAAGAAAGAAAGAAAAGAAAGAAAAAAAAGAAAGAAAAGAAAGAAAGAAAGAAAGAAAGAGAGAAAGAAAGGAAGAAAGACAGAAAGAAAGAAAGAAAGCAAGAAAGAAAGAAAAAAAGAAAGAAAGATAAAAAGAGCCAGATGAAACATGAAGTGAATAGAGGACAGTTTAGTCTACAAAGCTGAATATATGTTACACAAGTAATACATTCCGGTCATAGAAACTGGCAACACATTGAAATTGAATCCACTTAAAGGTTCAGATGTTCATTAAACACGGTCCCTCTGCTTAAACGTTAAACGAGTACTGATGTAAGTGGTCAGTGCTCCAGGGTCATCATTCATTAAAGTTGAAATGATCCCCACATCCCTACCTATCCCTCATTCCACTGTGTTTTGACCACTCTGGATTCCATGGTAACCCACACAGGCATCAGCACACACATAGCTAACTCCGTGGGATGAACATTTGACATATTTACATACGCACACACAAAAAACACACACTCGAAGTAAACACACAGACACATTCATGCACAAGTTATGTAGGAGGAACAGACACAGATAAGACTCGCAGCTCAAAGTCACACACAGGCAGTAGGAGGGGCAATTTGACATGCTTCACACAGTGGGATTAGTGTGGCCCTGTCACAAAGCTAGATTGTTTTTGCTGCGCTGTCGCCACAGCGATCAGACCCCGTTGTTTCAAACACAGCTCTGCTCTGACAAGTGAGAGTAGCAATGTGCTGGCCGGCACCGTAGCTGAATTAAGGCCATGTGTTACAATAGCATTTCTGACTGGGAAAATTTTGTGATTCATATTCTACCGAAACAAAATTCATATTATACTGATATTTAACCTAAAAGACGCAACAACAAAAATATATGACAACTTAAAAACAGCAACTGATGAACTGTCGGCTAACGCGCCATAGAAGTCATTGTGCCACAGAAATCCGAACGGGAGGAGAGGAGAATGCAATAGCACTGTGGCAGTGTGAGAAAGTCATTTCAAACACAGAGAAGGGCACAAAAGTCCCCATAAATCGTTATGACAGAAATACATAGCAAGGCATTCATTCATAGGTTCGGCAATAAAATGTCATTTGGGAGCCTCTGATGGAGAAGGTAATGCAGCCATGAACCTCTGAAGTGGGAATGATGTGTGGCCAGTTCCTTTTGATGGGACTTCTGAATGGTTTTAAAGAGAATTGGGGTTTTCTTTCAATTTCTTTCATCTATTCTGTCCATTCTTCCCACTTCTTGAGTTTGGGCCTGGCCTGCCCCTAAATGGTACCACTCTGATCCAGAATTTCAATGCAGAGTCAAAAGTGTAAGTGTAGGGAGGGGGGGGGGGGTTAGAGATGGGGTGAGAGAGAGTAAGAGAGAATGAGACACATGGACTGACAATCAGTGGATGGGTGGGTGGTAGGGGGGGATGGTTCACCCACTGTACTCGTCACT